>JALPQI010006056.1:0-55819 GCA_025490895.1 Thaumatotibia leucotreta
AATTCTTGGCCTTCCTTTACTTCTCTTGCCCTCGATCTTCCCCTCTAGGATATTCAGAAAGAAGCTGTCGTGTCGTATCAGGTGGCCCATCATCGTGCCTCTCCTATTTTTTACTGTTTCCAGAATGACACTTAAGCGACAAAAAGTAGACGTTTTCATGGAATGCTCCATCAGTAAACAGGCAACTCGTCGTCGCTCAGTGAGTCCTGGTCGCTGAGCTCGGCGAGATTAGGGTCGCACGCGAGGCAGCGCCCTCGCACATCCAGCCAGCATTCGCTGCAGTACAGGAACGGGCATTTTGGCATGGCACACGCTTTCCATCCGCTTTCTGCAAGACAAGAAAATCCTTTTTAATTAGGATATATCCTCACCTTAAGATGGCAATTACACTCGGTCGTTCGCCGTATGCAAACACTGTCGGTTGCCTGGCAACCTTGTACAGTCAAGGGCAAAAATTTGTATACACTTTTGCACCTTATTTTAACGGCATAAAATAAAAAAGTGTATGCATATTTATGCCCTTGACTGTAGGTACTTATTAGGATTCGGCGACCGCATTTGGCGAACGACGCAGTGTAATTCCCGCATACCTAAGATGTAAGTCGTAAGTAAAACAACGCGGAGTTTAAACCACTTCATATCCCTATCTCTTACAATAATAAAATAATAATAAACTAATCTTACAAATAATTTGGCCAGTGGAAAAGAAAACCTAAAAATAAGGCACCTACCTAGTACCTACTTACACCACAAACCATCCACCACTAATTAATTCGGTTTATAAATAAAAGCTGGGTCGCGTTTTATAAAGTTACAATTTAGGTACTATTTGGCTGTTTGTCTCTCTTTCTAGCCAATACGCACACGCATGTGTTAGAGAGGCAAACAATGAAATTGTAAAATGTAACTTTATAAAATGCGACCCAGGTGTTGATGAACGTCTAAAATTGAAGGCTAGGCTAGGCCACACCTCAGACAGTGGAGATAAAATGTATGAAACAAACGGGTTGGTAGTGTTGGTACTCGCACAGTCTGAGGTCGTGTAGGTGCACGCCATGCTTGTGTGAATGAGACAAGACATACGAGGGTAACTGTGCGGTCACCGGAGCGGGGGGCCACACTTTCGGAGGAAGGCAGGATGTATCCATACTGTATGTTATTACTATTTATTATAATATGGCCGTTGGGGCGGGAGCGGGAAGGTTCTCGAGTGGCGGCCACGTACCAGAAGGCGCAGCGTGGATAGGCCCCCCACAAGGTGGACTGATGACCTATGAAGGTCGCAGGAGTCCGCTGGATGCGGGTGGCACAGGGCCGGCCATTGTGGCAATCTTTGGTGGAGGCATAAGTTCAGCAGTGAACGTCTTTCGGCTGATATGATGATAATGGTGATGATGATACTGGCTAGGCTGCTTGAGAAACCTTCAATTGTGACAAACGTACTAGCATTCCTGGGCTCAATCTCCCCACAGATCAGGCACGTCATCCTGGCTGCCGGCAGCATCCGCAGCCAGCATAGGAGGTTCGGGAACCGGAGGAGGATACTCTCGCCGGACAGGTAGTGAGCCCGTACTGACTGCAAAGTAAAAAAACTTCTTTGTTATCTATCATTAAATGGTTGCAGGGTGATTCTCCGAGAACGTTTCAACCGCACGGATTTGTCATTGTCGTCCCGCGATCATTACCGAGACGGAAGGACGAGTAGCAACAACATTGATTATAGTAGACTTGGTATTGCTGCTGCATCTTAATAAAGTGGCAGCAGCTTATGGTATGGCTACCGATCCTTCCAACTTACCTAAAATAACGACAGGTAACGGTGCTTGACAATGCACTAGTATTAAAATTGGACTCAGTTCAGTCAGTGACATTTAAAAAAATTCGAATATCGGAAAAATTAAGAAATTCGGCAATTCCTTCATACCGGACTATTAAAAAGTGGAATTCTTTACCGGCACATGTGTTTCCGCATACCTATAAGTTGGGACCCTTTAAACGAAGCGTGAAGAAGCATCTAGCGGGCCAGCAAGGCGGTGGCAACTAACAGGTTACTGATTGTCTCCTGTTCGTTGCCGGCGCGATTTGGGCTCTACTTTTCACTTACGATCAGGTGGAGTGGAGCCACTTTGTTGTGCCAATATAAAAAAAACGTAGTTTTTCAAATTCATAAGTGCGAGAGAGAGACAACAAGACAACCGTAAAAATAAAATGCCCTGAAAACTACTAGAGAGGTGACGAAGATGGTACATGCCTGGACAGCCTTTCGTCGCAGAGTGGCGTCCAGTTTGACACGCTTCTTGAGGATATCGTTGTAGAGGTGCAGCACCCGTTGCTTCTCCCGCCGTGGGTAGAAGTAGCTGCAGATTAGCCTGATGCGGAAAAGAGTGCAATCCTTGACCTTTTGAACGCTTTCCTCTATAAATCTTTTATGGTAGTGAGATAATTTTATTGATTTAATTGCTTAGACAGTGCCCGCTATAGCCACTTTAGGTACGGTCGTATTAATGTAAGTAATTAATTGAATTAGGCGTTACTTTGCGGAAGTCCATATTAAAGGATGAACAATATTGCTTTGCTCTTCCGCGATACCGAATGCACGATACACTAATTAACTACACATTTGGTATCGCGGAAGAGCAAATCAATATTGTTCATCCTTTAGTACGGTCGTATGACAACACACCTCCCCTTAAGAGCCTGTTCTCACTACGGCGATATCGCGGCGATTCCTATACAAATTCGTATCGCCGCGATATCGCCGCGTGCGAGTTTGTATAGGAATCGCCGAAAAGAATCGTTAGTGTGAACAGGCTGTAAGTGGTTCTTGGCGTTCAAAGGGTTAATTAAGCACAGGTAATCTGAGAGATAAAATAAATCATAATTAAACTGCTACTCTTAATTATCTAAAGTCTAATTCATGATATATTTAAACGTAATTAAGTTTACATTTACTGTTTGTTTGCTGTTTAACGTAAACAATAACTTTTAATTACCTATTTATTTACACATCAACATCTTTTATCTATATCTGCTAAGTCATATATTAATTGTTACAAAGGTCTTGTTTTCAACTAATTATATCCTATTGCATACTAGCGTTCCGACGTCGAATTTTCTCAGCAGTTACCTACATATAAAAGTGCTATTGTCAGTCGCGTTTGATATAATATATTTGTGTCACAGACCACCTCTTAGAGGTTCTCTGTGATTGATTAGTGTCAATCAATTTAGCAGTAAAGTAGAAAGGGGATCCCCGTACTGTTTATGTAGTTTTCAATTTAGAAAAACTAATAATATAAGTAGTATTTTCATAACTTGTTTTCTAGATCAATATTGACATTATATGCCTAAACTAAATTCTTGTAGTCCAGCGTCCTGCGTCCTGAAACATGAGTTTTTATAATGTTACCTTCTCAACCGTGACGTGTAAGGGTTCAAACACAGCAGAATCATCACCCAGACATATCCGCCGTAGATCCTCAGGTAGTAGATGGTCGGCATGATGCGGGGATGAGGTAAACACGTGTTGATCGCGCTGCCTTCGACGTGGCTCGCTCGGAGGTGAGAGAGCATCGCCCGGAGTGTGTTCGCTATGATGCCGTCTCCTTCCACCTATAAGCAAAGATGGTTGAATGGCGTAGTACATATATCACTGCCACAAACGTGACTTGCGCAGACCTGAGACACCGTTAGGCGAGGTGTGTTCGCTGCGATGCCGTCTCCTTTCACCTGGATTTAGGCAAAGATGGTTGGATGACGCAGAGGTATGTAGGTACTGTAGGTAGGCGTAATGATATCACTGCCTTTTACGTGACTCGCTCGGAAGTGAGAGAGCATCGCCCGGAGTATGTTCGCTATGATGCCGTCTCCTTTCACCTGGATAAGCAAGGATGGTTGAAATACGTAGAGGTACGTGAGCTCCTTCTACCTAAAATAGGCACAGTGTCAAGGAGGGGGAGTGACATATGAAAACACTATGATACGTTTAAACCATTCTATTACTCAGTAAGATCTCCCTTGTTCTAATGAACCGTACTCTTATATACATATTTTGTACGTGTTTTAAGAGGCAATCCTTTATCGTCATGGAGAGGTGTTTAATCTACATTTAATCTCTACTACGTTGTCTACGTGACGAACGTGTAGGATTGTGCTAGCCTATCACACCTCCCCTGAAAAGGTAAGGGATTCCCTCCCCTGAAAAAGAAACACATATCAAACAAAACCAAAAATACACAACAACCAGAAAATATATAAGCTATACACATACAAAAAAAAATACATTCAACACTTTAGCTTTTAAAATTAATTTAAAAAATAGTAAAAATCAGTATAAGTAAACTCCTTATGCATAATAGTCACGTGAATCAGTTCACGTTTAGTAAATAAATTGTCATATCCAAGTCCTAGTGTCTTAGACACTAGCTAGGTTTTTTCCTCAATAATCCGCTAACCAACATCCTCAATCCTAAATCAGTTTCAATCCAGTTATATACAGCTTTCAACTTCTGCAGAGCATAATCAGATTTCGTAATGCTGCGTCTTCGGCGCGCCTTCATCCTTGAAAATTCTGATATGCGTTCTGCAAAAGTAAAGCGAGTCAAATAAACAACACTTTAAGCGGGCGTTTTCTACGCTTCACTTCAGCTAAGGGATACACACGCGTTCAACAACTCGGTCAGCCGACCACAATACAAAAAATATATCGCTCAAGATACAAGGAAAAACAAAATTCCACGCGCACACACTACTTATTTCAGGCATTTCTATTTAACACGACAATGTCCAAGAGCCTCCACAACTGATATAAATATTTATTTACATCTATAGTCGAAACCTCAAGGATGAAAAAACCTGCCTTGTATCTTGGGTACCCTTGCTATAATAATTCTAGATGCCTCTCGGGCCATCATAGATAACTACATCATAATCAATAACCAAACAAATAAGAAAACAAACCAAATCTATATAAAACAAAACATTCCAATGAAAACCTCAACATTTAAGGATTTCCAAGAACTCTTAGTTGATCAGGCTAATTGTTCTATGAAAAACTTATTTGTTTCAGTTTTCGCCATCATTATCTAATGCTATCCTAATATAACCTACTATCCATTCGAAGGTATTATTTCCAAATTCCTTAATCTCGTAAACTTGTTACCTTCTCATAAGTCTTGTAATACAAAACAATTATCCAATTAATTGTCAATACTTCCTAATACCTAGTTAGGTAAGTTACTGTCAAATCCATTGATATCCAAAAAAACTTCAGTTACATGGCTAAAGCTTACTCACTGCAACATAAAATTATACATTAAACCATCAAATACACTACTTTGTGAACTTCGACTTCAATTCCATGAATACCACATTGCTATACAATTCAAATTTCTTCCCCTCCGGCCGCGATGGCAACCGAGTTTGGTAACCAGTTGCTGAAAAGTAATGAACATTCTTGTTAGACAACTAGTTGCCAAAGGCGAATGCCCATTCTTGCTGCACAACTGTTATTTTTTCCCCTTGTAGTTTCGCAACCAGTTGCCGGAAAAGAATAAAAATCTTATTACACAACCGAAGTTGTTAAAGGATTAAAGACATATCTAACCTTTTTTGGGCTAGATTATAATATTGTATTCGCCGTTATTTTTTTCTTTCTGACATTATTGACATCTATCAATTTATTTGTCCTATTGCTAGAGGTTATCGATTATATGCAGTATTATGTCTATTGCAAACTATATAACAATACACGTAATTTAAATAAGTAGTTTCCAAAGCAGTCAACATGTCGAAATTCAAAAATAAAAAAAAATCAAAATCATTTTTTTTGCCGCATAAGTATACAGATGTACATGCAAATATACATATAATATATTATTTACAAATTTATATACACAAAATTTTTCATTTTCCAACTGCATTTGATTATTTATAATATATAGGTACCAAAGAAATAAATTGGCCAGAATGCGAAATATGAAATGTCAAATTAATAAAAACGTGAATAACTTAGTGTCTAATCTAGTGCATTTGCAAAATATTCATCAATATTATAATATGGTTTATTGATAACACATTTTAACCTTTTTAAGATAATCCTCGGATTTTTGTTTCAAGTCTTTGATCTCTTCGTCACAGTTTGGGGGACTTAGATAATCACTAGTTTTGACCAGGTTACACAGTTCCTTATTTTCGGCCTCTAGATCTTCTAATCTGATAGCCAGATTCAGGTTTTCCTTTTCAGGTTCTCCTTTAAATAGAATCAATATAAATATCAAAAAAGAATTTATTAGTTCAAGAAGAGGTGGTGTTTCGATGTTGTACGATGGTAGGCGTTACAGCCGTAAAAAAATATTGTAATTATTGTAATTAAAAATTGTAAGTATTGTTTATGTATTTTGATATATTTTCGAAGTCGACATGTTGACTGCTTTGGAAACTACTTATTTAAATTACGTGTATTGTAATATATAGTTTGCAATAGACATAATACTGCATATAATCGATAACCTCTAGCAATAGGACAAATAAATTGATAGATGTCAATAATGTCAGAAAGAAAAAATAACGGCGGATACAATATTATAATCTAGCCCAAAAAAGGTTAGATATGTCTTTAATCTTTTAACAACTTCGGTTGTGTAATAAGATTTAATTCTTTTCCAGCAACTGGTTGCGAAACTACAAGGGGAAAAAATAACAGTTGTGTAGCAAGAATGGGCATTCGCCTTTGGCAACTAGTTGTCTAACAAGAATGTTCATTACTTTTCAGCAACTGGTTACCAAACTCGGTTGCCATCGCGGCCGGAGGGATTTCTTCATTAATTCACCTAACACAACATAATATATCCCATCCGTTATCAAATTCACTATTTGTGTTATCTTATTACATCAATATAAGTTATATTATGCATTTAATATTTATCTCACGCGGAATAAAAAATTGCATACTACTACATATTATTAAATCACATAACTCACGTAATACAATGATGACAATGAAAACATTGACATTGAAACAATATCATTGTTTCGTAGTAAAATTAATATTTAAACCAGATAATAAACATGCGAAAAAAAATGTTTTTACCTAATACAGTATGTTATGATAATACATTTATGAATTATTTACGAAAGTAAGCAACCAACAATTACAAATTACTTTTATAATAATTTTATTAATACCTGTGTCTGTTTTTCCTTCCATAAACAAAATAAAATAACAAATCTACTATACATACATCAATCGTTAATTTAAACTTTCACGAATGCTTGTTGTTAAAATATATGTATACCAATTGTTCATAAAGCTAATTCATAATGAAAAACATACAGTTAAATTGAGAACCTCCTTTTTTAAAATCGGTTGATAATTAGATAATTAAAACAATTGTCAGACTAATTGCTTAAAGACAGTATAGGTAAACAAAACATATTTTCGCTTAGTCAAGAGCCTTCGTTCTCTGACCTTGCTGAACATGCATTGCATGTGCGAAAATATATCTACTATTATACCTATAATTTTATGTTTTGAATAGTAAATTAATTATCGGTATAGATATGTTTTAACGTACACGCAAAAAAAAAGGAAAAAAATTAACAACAGACTCGAAAAAATAAATAACAATTAATCTCTCCCACAACTTTTACAATAATCAATAAAAAAAAATTATCAAACGCGAGTACAGAAGCTCCTAAATAATATCTAAATTAATGATTTAACGATCTATTCTTACCTGTTACCTAACACATCACAAAATATAATTATACATTACAACAAAATCAACAAAAAAAAATACCTAACCACTCACATGCTTTGAAATTTTGGTTGAGCTTTATTCCTATGTAAAATAAGAGTGACAGCTGGTAACCAGAGTTACCAAAAGCAATTGAGTGGCTAAGCATATCCATGTTGCTACCGCACTCTCGTCGTTGCTGAACTGCTGGGCTGAGCCGGGTGCTCGCTGACGGCACGGTGCTTGCCATATGCAGAGATCCTAGTTCAGTCGACGGCGGCCAATGCGACGCCGGATCCGGGGGGAAGCCAGTCGGTGCTGCTTCCGAGGAGACGACAGCCATTTTCCCTAATGGAGGCATCCTTCGTCGATCTGGAATCTCCGCCATATTAGTGCTTCTGCAGGAAGCGTCCGGGCGGGCGTTCTCGTTCTCGCCGTAGCTATCGCGTTCATGGGTCGTTTTTTGCACCAAAAAAAATATTTTTTTTTTTTTACTTGTTACTCCGCGCAACACTGTCCAGTCACTCCCCAACCCTGTCCTGTCCTGTCACGGTCGCCATGAAATAGGCACAGTGTCAAGGAGGGGGAGTGACATATGAAAACACTATGATACGTTTAAACCATTCTATTACTCAGTAAGATCTCCCTTGTTCTAATGAACCGTACTCTTATATACATATTTTGTACGTGTTTTAAGAGGCAATCCTTTATCGTCATGGAGAGGTGTTTAATCTACATTTAATCTCTACTACGTTGTCTACGTGACGAACGTGTAGGATTGTGCTAGCCTATCACAGAACAAGACAAGGGTGGTCGATATGATACGGGCCCAGGCTGATATAACATCACCCCCCGAGTATGAGACCGTCTCTTTTCACGGTTTACAGACCGCAAGATACTAATATCCGACATTATTCTTCTTGTTGATGGATTTGTAACTCACCTCGATTTCTAAGTCCCTTGTACCTGGTTCTGCTTCTACCAATGCGTGCTGCCGCACTACATCCAGCGCCTCGTAGAATAACCGGTCCAGCATCACGAACGTGGTGGCTGTCACTACCTGGGTAATAATACTAATAATTGCTTATTCTTAGTTGTATACTCTTGTCAGAGCAGTCGTGGTCATGGATGCTGTTTAACAGCTATCCGTACTGCGGCCCTACCGCAAACTACGAAGCCTGCAAATTTCGGGGTCCGTCTCTGTCGGTCCAACGAAGGCATAATTAGACTGACGGAGACAAATCGCCGAACTTCGGTGTTCGCAGTAGCGGCCCTGTTCCCCGCCATGACTTTCTAACCGAGGCATTTCGTAATTTTCGTACACACAGATTCAGGGGGCACTCGGTGAAAAACTTGTTGTAATAATTGCAAGCTGTATTTGACACACTAATGGACACTATATTCATAGGCGTACCGTCCCGCAAAGTGTTTATATTGTTCTATTGTCGGTTGCAGACAAGCATAGGTACGAGTAAAGCCTAAGGCTTATTTCTAGGCTCAATATGCTACGCTATAGCTTGCTAGGCGTGGTTACGATAGAATGTGGTTAATTTAGCCATTTTCTATGGCAGCTATTAATTGTGCTTATGACTCCTGCATCTTCAAACAGTTAAGATAGGCCGATTAAATTATTGGCGGCACATAGCCGCACATGTTTTTCCGTGGGTCCCGTCTTCAATATATTCCTTTATTTTAACACTTCGAGCTCTGAGATTTTGATGTTTATGATATTGACCCACCAGCCATAATAGGAATAGCCAGTCTACCCGACCCACCTCGAGTAGCACCTTCAGCATCTGAGCCATCAGTCGATGGCGGTCCGCCGTGGAGTAAGCCAGGGAGTATACATCTACGTAGCGGCTGCGCTCCATCTGTGGCGCAATTAGCAGAACTTCATATTGTATAAGGGTCAATCACTTTTTTTGTTGTCGGTCTGTCACGTCCTCACGTCATCCAGGGGACAGCAGTTGCATAGTTTGTAAGGCGAGCGTATCCTGCTAGCTCTACTATCCTGATTAGTGGATGACCCACCTTGGAAGGGTCACGTAACTATCCAAACAATTCTAAGTTTCATCAATTTTAATGCTGTTAAACTGTGATTTTAAGAGCGATCCATGAGAACATAACCATAGCAACGAGTGACATAAAAAAGTGATTGACCTATAAATAAGCCTCCGTAGCCTAGTTGGTAGTGACTCTGCCTACGAAGCTGGAGGTTCCGGGTTCGAATCCCGGCGAGGGCATTATTTGTGTATTTATTTATCACAAATATTTGTTCCTTGGTCATGGCTGTCTATGTATTTAAGTATCTATACCTATGTATCTATCTATTATATGTGTATATCGTCGCCTGGTGCCCACATCACAAGCCTTAATTGAGCTTACCGTGGGAACTAGGTCGATTTGAGTAAGATGTCCCAAGATATTTATTTATTATTTATAAGTAGGTAAATATTTCATTAAATTGTACAGTTGATATCTGATATATCGGAGCGGCCACGGTGTGGTATCTGCTCAGATATTTGTGAGTACCCTGGCCGCTCCGATCTGATGGTGACTGTTACATTAATACAATGATAGCTACAGTAAAAAAAAAGTAAAACATGCTGTCTAATTGTTTGTCGCAGTCTGGCATAGCATGAAAACGGACATGCTATGCTGCACAGACATATCACATATTGCAACCATTGCGATGTAAGAGCTTCCTACTCGTATTAAAGTTATACCATATTTGACGGTGATTGGTTTTATGTAAACTCCGTTTGAACTTAGGAAACCCTTCGGATCCAAGAGAGAGACGGAATAAGGCTCCGGCTAAAACGGCGACACACGATAAAGCAGGACAGCAGTATTACCTGCGTGTTCAAACGGAGTCTAGGGATTGTAGGTACCTTTTTCAACGGTAAGAGCGTGTACTGATTCCTCATAAGACGCCTCTTCTCGATCTTCCTAAACAAGTCAGTGATGTAGATGTTGTCAAAGTCTATGCTCGTTAGGAACAAATCATGGTAGACCTGCGCTGCGACGACTATGCGTAGAAAGAGAATGGCCTGACCCATGTTCACTACGGTGATGGCATTCTGGATTACTGAGAATTTCTTTTCGAAGGCTTGTTTTACGTGATCGCCGGTGTTTTTTGCGGCCTGAAATTAAGATTAGGTACTTAAGAATTTTTTATCGCTCGAGAGACTTGTGTCTAGATAAAAGGTTCGCTAACTTTTTTGTTAAACAGCTCCCTAAAAACAAGGTGATTTCGCCTGGGGTACGGTACGGGCCAATTTGGGAGTCTGTGTTCTAGATCCATATTCACGAGGGTTCCATGGGTTGTCCCATACAAACGCGTGTATATTCCAATAATTTGAGTTTTATTTCTATCTAGTTATTAGTGAATTTTTTTAAGCAATTTCCGACTCCTCTGATCGCGAAAGAGATCTTTGATAAACCTATAATTATGAGAAAAACCGTGTTCTATCGACTTTTTCGTAGAATGCATCATATACTATGAAAATAGAAAATAAAGCATAATCGATTTCAGCTCCGAACATCACAGGTAAATATAATTTATTAGAACTTCAAGCACCTGGACTTCTGCATACGCGTCAGCTTCATCAGGTTCATGGTAGATTATAGTTGTTTCATCGGGGCCCTTCATTAGTTCCGCCTTGGCACTCCTGAGGGCCGCGAAACCAACACCCAACCCTGGAGATATCTGTCAACATTCAAATACTAGGTAGGGAGGAATATTTGCTAAGGATGTACCCCCTTATTCATAAACGTCTAATTTAGTAAGCCGCTGAGTATTGTTTGTCCCTTTCGCTCAAATAGACATATTGATAAGACCGAAAGTACCACCAATACTTAGCGCCTAGCGGCTTGCTATGTTAGGAGACGTTTATGAATAGGTATAAGGGGGGTAATATCTTGAATTGTTGTGAATATTTACATAAAGTTAATCTCAGACGAGACTGGTGATCTAACTTGATTATTTAAAGTGGGTAATTTTGAAATGAGCAGAAAAAGCAACGAATTAATCGTGTTTGTTTCTACCATATCAACAACTTCGTACCTAGGGTTTGAATAGGCGACCTCTCTGACACTTATGAAAATATTCGCTACTAAACGGAAAACATGTTCAGGGGGACCCATGGCGATTTTTTTCTTGGTATTTAAGGGTTTTTTCTTTTTATCTCTCGCACATGTTACAGTTCGTAAATAGTTTACCGAACATAATTCTCACCGGTTTGCCTATTCGAATAAAAACATAAATTTCATAAGCCCGTAAGCAAAAAAATAAGGTTTCATGTTCCAATTCGTCACACTATAACTACGAGTAACTTAAAACAAGTTATTCAGAAAATACGCGTTTCTCTAAATATGTGGTTTTGCTAAATTTAGAATATAAAATGTATGAAATGCAGTCTAAAGTTATAAAAACTATCACCTGTTTCCTATTCCCGAGTTTGTTTGGGACACACCACATGTAGCAGCAAAAAAACTCTTTCCGAGTAGTACTTTACTATTTTATGACCCTGCGACTACAGTTTACACTGTATTAATTAGTGAAACTCGCAGAGTTATTTTTGCTAGACAAAATAGGTTTAACTAGGAATAAGTACCTATTTAATTATGCTGCAGCTTTAGCAAATCGTCCTATTAGGTACTGCAAATACCAGGTACGTGCTTATGTTGTGTTTTTCGATAATGAATTTAATTATCATGATAATTAAATTGATTCTGCTAAAACCTAATGTGTGCAGATAGCTGGTAGGTATTTGCAGTAATAGGAAGAAATAGCTGTCTGAATAAAAGTGGTAGGTAATAATAGAGGTAGGTAAACCGCGGACACTTGTGAATCAACTTTTTTCTGTCTGTTATTATCATGGTCACGCTGATTTGAATCCAAAATACTGGACATGGTCCATGACCCACTTTTTGTATTTTTTTTCAAACCGGAATTATTAAGAATATTCAGTGCCAAGGAGGTGTGAACACACGACCAATCGACCATTCCCTATTTCTGTCGAATTAAGGATTAAGCAAAAATATGTTACTTAAAGTATAGAAACATGCGTGTAGCCGATGTTGGTACTGCGGCTCTACCGCGAAAAACGAAATTCGTAAATTTCGAGGATTTGTCTCTCTCACTCTAAAGACGCCTTCGTTTGAGTGACAGAAAAATCCTCGAAATTTACGAATTTCGATTTTCGCGGTAGTAGGTCTGGGTGCTTAGACAAGTTGCCAATCGCTAGCGCTTCATCGTTAATCGCAGCCAACTGTCTTTGTCGCACTAATATGACAGAGAGGGAAAACTACGATACGCTATTAAGCGCTAGCGATTGGCAACTTGGCTAAGCATCCTGGTACGACCTGTGTCCTGCTATCACAGATGTCTCCCAACGCGGCCGGCACGTCCACCGCCGCGCGCGACTTGAGCGGCGCGCACGCGATCTCGGCGACATGCCACGGCATGGCGCCGGCGCACGCGAGCCACGCACGCGTCATCTGCTCCTGGCCGCGTAACGCCGCCTGCGACACTAGACCGTTGCAGCGGTATTCTGTCTTCATGAGGTACTCCTTTTGGTAGACGTCCGTTTGACGATCTTTTGATGAAGTTCTGGCGCACAGTAATACAAAAAAATAACTCTTTATTGCACCTCAAAGGCAAATTCAAAACAAATAATAGAAGTACATGTTTGAAAGACGTAAACAAAATGAGTTGTATAAACTTATATGGCAAAGAGTGACGCTTATGATTAATGTTTTCGTTAGAGCCGGTAGTTACTTAAAGTTGGTAATTTCCATAGAAGTACAAAGCGGTATCACAGAAAGTATTAGAGGTACCCTGCATTGGTCAACCAGCAAATTGGTATCCTAATAAAACTGGCTCCAGAATGTATCGCTGTTGGTCATTTATCGTTGCATTCGCAAAAACGAAAGTGTGATCGCCATAGCCCCACAGGATTATCATGAGCATGCAAGAACAAAATATTATGCACCTAAGTACATACGATCGAAAAGAAAGCATACTTACTGGTATTTTTCCTCGATGCGCTCAGAGCGGTTACCTAGCAGCAACGCGTCGGCCATACGCGTCAGTTCTGAGCTCTGTCGCAGCTCGCTGGCTAACTCCATCTCGCTTTCTATAGGCGCTGTGACGTCTTCGAAATATCTGGTGAATTTGTACCAATTAGAAATGTATGGTATGTAGAACCGGTCTGTGTTAACGTTTTATCTCAACTTGACTAACCTATAACTAGTCATTCTTGCCGTTGGAAACAGATCTATTAGGACACACATAGGTATAAGGCACTGGTCTCACCGCGAGCTACTAAGCTATGAACTATGGGCTATAAACACGAACAAAAGATACGCACTCCCGTGTAAATAAAAGAGACACGGCTATACTCGCCCAGCTATCAGCTATCACCGCCGGGCGAGTATCGCAGTGTCTCTTTTATTTACACGGGAGTGCGTATCTATTGTTCGTGTTTTAAAGCCGGTTCATAGCATAGTAGCTCGCGGTGAGACCAGTGCCTAAACTATACATATAAGCAACGGCTTAAAGTAGAAATTTCAGATCATTTCTGACTCTTTGTACCCCCCCCCCCTCAACGAAGACCTGGATCCGCGCCTGGGTTGACTACAAACCTCAGATAGATTGATGATATACAAAAGATACTCCTCCTGGAATATATGTGGCCGCTCTTGCGTTTCCGCTACTACAGCTGTGGCCGCGTCGCATTCCACGATGGTAGGAAGCTCGTTGCACCGTCATTTGGAGGACGGTAATGAGAGGCTGTTGAAGGAAAATTTGCCATGGGCATGGTGAGAGAAATGATGCGGTAAGCAAGGCAAAGTCTGAGATCTGAAAAGGAAGACAGATGGAGAAAGAGAGACTGTTTGATGCGCGGCTGTTTCAGACCTGAGAGTGTCAGCAGCCTGTATAATATCCCCCTGCATCCCTTCCACTGTGTCTCGCAGCGGGCCCGCTATCAGGGCGTCGCGCGCGGCTGACAGGTAATGTGCCAACTCGTCGCTACAGGCGAACACTCGTACCACATCGCGAGCATTTACTCATGTTCCCTATGCCTGGAACGGTTGACTACAGACCTCAGATAGATTGATAGTGTACAAAAGATACTCCTGGAATATACTCCTACAGCTGTGGCCGCTTGGCATCCCACGATGGTAGGAAGCTCGTTGCACCGTCATTTGTAGGACGGTAATGAGAGGCTGTTGAAGGAAAATTTTCCAGGGGCATGGCGAAAGAAATTATGCGGTAAGGCAAGGCAAAGTCTGAGAGCTGAAAAGGAAGACAGATGGAGAAAGTGAGACTGGTGCGCGGCTGTTACAGACCTGAGTGTGTCTGCAGCCTGTATGATATCTCCCTGCATCCCTTCCACTGTGTCTCGCAGCGGGCCCGCTATCAGTGCGTCGCGTGCGGTCGACAGGTTATGTGCCAACTCGTCGCTACAGGCGAACACTCGTACCACTTCGCGAGCGTTTACTCATGTTCCCCATGCCTGGAACGGTTGACTACAGACCTCAGATAGATTGATAGTGTACAAAAGATACTCCTGGAATATACTCCTACAGTTGTGGCCGCGTGGCATCCCACGATGGTAGGAAGCTCGTTGCACCGTCATTTGGAGGACGGTAATGAGATGCTGTTGAAGGAAAATTTGCCAGGGGCATGGCGAGAGAAATGATGCGGTAAGCAAGGCAAAGTCTGAGATCTGAAAAGGAAGACAGATGGAGAGAGACTGTTTGATTCGCGGTGTGACAGACCTGAGTGTGTCAGCAGCCTGTATGATATCCCCCTGCATCCCTTCTACTGTGTCTCGCAGCGGGCCCGCGATCAGTGCGTCGCGCGCGGCTGACAGGTTATGTGCCAACTCGTCGCTACAAGCGAACACTCGTACCACTTCGCGAGCGTTTAGACTCATGTTCATTATAGGACCTGGAAAGAATACCGGTGCGAAGGGTAACGTCCCGGCCACGACATTGGTCTAAGGCGACCAGCGGCGAGCGAATCCATGAGTTGGAGCGGGATGCCGATATGGGTACGAGAGGGAGCACCATGCGTTTTCCGCTAAGCCGGTAGCCTTAGACCGATGTCGTGGCCGCGGCGTAATAGGTATATACCTAAACGTCTTTTTTTAGGTTATAGCCGCTATGTTCGGAGAGCCTAGTTCTTCATTGTCAAGCACTGAGCCCCGGTTCACACCACGCTCCGCGCTCGGCGTAGGCTCGCCGAAACATGTCGCGATGTTTGCCTTCACCGAAAGCTAACGCTAAATATGAACTATTATGTACATAGGTACATAAGTTCCGAAAAAACTCATTGGTATGAGCCTGGGTTTACACTCCACGACTTGCGTCTAAACTCTTCGGCCACCGCCGCTCCTATTTACTTAGTAAAGAATAAACAGTTATTTGTATCACAAGGGATCAGTATTATATATTTTCGACGAGGGCATACATTGCAGCCTGAATGAAGCGATGGATTTTTAGGCTGGCTTGAGAACAGAAAAGCGCCACTCCTAGCAGGGAACCCAGCTTCCATGAAAAGACCCGTATTCGCATAGGTGGTGTGAAAAAATAATTTATAGTCGTAGTTATTAGGTATTAGGATTTTTTTGTGGACTCACCAGCAACGACATAGGTCAATATGAGACCCTTCAGCACGCGGCGTCCATCCTTGCCGAGGTACATAGGAAAAGTTAGGAGTGAAATGCATCGTATTTGTATAGCAGCGACATTTAATAAACCTGAAATTGATAACTGAAGTGTGTAATATTTGATGAAGAATAGATAATTCCTTTAGTACTTATTTAAGCCACTTAGATAGAATAGATATTATACAGCAGGATGCTTAGCCAAGTTGCCAATCACTAGCGCTTGGTAGCGTATCGTATCGTAGTTTTCCCTCTCTGTCACTCTTGCATATTAGTGCGACAAACACAGTTAGCTGCCTTTCGCTTGCGATTGACGATTAAGCACTAGCGATTGGCAACTTGGCTAAGCACCCAGGACCTCTTTAATCCGAACCCTAAACGTTTTGCCCCCATTCGGACTAGTGGAGCGTTTGGATTAAAGTAGGTACCTATAGAGCATTGATAAGAGTATTTTTTATGAAATAAAACAAATAATATTGCATGTTTTTAAATGCGTATTGGTGTACAGTCGAGGGCATTAATATATAGACACATTTGTAAGGGATCAGTATGGAGAAGTGTATACATATTAATGCCCTTGACTGTACCTATACATAAACATAACATTTATTAAACTTTCTTTAAAAAGTCCAGTATTTTTAATCCAGTAGGCTTAGCACAGGATTAGTGCGACAAAGGTGCGACAATATGTCGCCGAGAGATAGTCTATCCATCCCTCTTTTATTCATATAGTTAGTAAAAGATAGAAAATCTATCTCGCAGCGACATACTGACATACTAATCATGTGCTATGCATACAGTACTTATTACCTATAATGATAAACACAAATGACTAACCAATAGTAACACTTAAAACTATTGATACTGCACGTCCCACATTGTACGACAATAAGTTACTGAGCATAAAATTATAGTAGATCTGCCCCAAAGCAAACCCACCGGCGAAAGCCACACAAATTCTCGCGCACTTTTGAATTACTCCGACTATCATTTTAGATCAAACTACTAAGATACATAAAACTTTTGTATTTAGTAACGCCTATACCATACCACTACGGTATTATGTTTTAGCCACGGTAGGTATCTTGCTTTGCTATCTTAAATGATTTGCTCGAAACGTAAATAAGTTCAATTTCCGTAGCAAAACGTCAAACAGTCGTGCGTCAATAGATTATTCATCATCAAATTAGGAAGAGGCGAAGGCTTTAGAGTATTCTTTGTTCGAAGATGAGTCAGCTGTCAAGTTTTTACGTATTTGTCTATGGACATCTTTTTCAATTCTACAATTTTAATCCTTTGACGAAATGATAGGTATATCCATGGTATATCGTATAACGTGGCTGTTATGTAAATGTGCGCCTCACATAACAGACCAGCCATAGTAAAAGACAAAAGAATGAGGGAACCGGGAACTCATGTGTCTATCGCATTCAAAAACACATTTTGTCGCTATACTTACTCCACCTCACAGTCCTCGGATCTACAAACTTCTCAAAAACCTCTACAACTTATTAGATACCTGCCTACTTACTAGAGGCCGGAAAGTGTCAGCGGCTAGCGGCAAGGCTAAAGTGATCAACCATATCGCTAATCGCAACAAAACTTTGGAGTACTAAAAACTGGGATAGTATAGGTTTTTACATTTGAAGGGTTCTCGGAAAGTACATGGTCTATCAATTAAAATATCTGAACAAAAATAACCTTCGCTCTGAATTGTTTACGGGATATCCGTGGGCACCCCTCATTTGATTACTTTAATCGTCATTTTATATTAACCTCTTAGTGAAAAGAGATCTTTCCCTTCATCAGGAACTATGCTGTCTATTTTAATTAAAATCAAGGCCCTACGCTAGCTGACTCGGATTACCCGGAACGGACGCTCGTCTAACAAGAAAACGTATGAACGGCGGCGCTAAGAGCTAGCGCGTTCGAGGGATTTTAATACTGAGCGGGGCCCGCGATAGTCAGTTAGTGGAGATCCTAAGTTGCGAAATAAAAACCAAAAATATTCCTCGATCATTATTTATTTTATAAGTCTTATAAAATTCAATAGTTAACTAAATTGTATAAAGAGAAATAAGACAACATTTATTGAGAAACTTTAAAACAAAATGCCTTAAGCAGTTAACAGAGCATTCAAAATGCCAATAAATTAAACGATCACTATAGTGCCATTTGGCCTGAGTACAAAGAATTTCACTCAAATAGAAAATAGTCTGCCCAGCCAACCACATCAGTCAAAGAGCAGTTGAAAAGTTATTCCCATCCCTTTCTCGAGGATGATAGGCTCAAAATTGTATCACAGCTGGTTGACCAGACTATAGTAGAACTCCAGGGTAAAAAATTGGTTGTACATTCAATTTCAACTACAATATTACACCTTATCATATCTTAATAAGGTCTAATTTTGTTTTTACGTTTTATGGACAATCGCCGTTTCTCGCTTATATTATAGTTTGACACCTAGCAAGCTTATTATAAATTCATTAGTACTCGCACTTCACATCGATTGCATGAGAGTAAAACAGTCATTAAAATTTGTGCTACAGTAAACGTTATAATCGGTGTCTTTATAAATATCATAAGATTCACAAGTTTAATCCATGTTGAAAATCAGACAAAGAGTAAACCGATATTGTAGCCACTAGCGATAATATTGCAGTCACCATCATATCAAAACGACGGAGATTTCTAAAATTACCGAACATATACTCTATCTGCATGAAGTTGCGTTCAAACCAAAAAAGCATTCGCTGTTCTATCGCCCGTTCTACGAAATCAACCAATCACGTTTTGTGTAACGATCGAATTTTGTAGAGTGGGGGGTTAGAATAGCAAATGCTCTTTTGGTTGGAAACGTACCTTGACAATAGCGGCCTGGTCAATTTGAAAACCGTGGCTGGTTCAATATCAGATGGTGCCTATACAATATATTGCTGGTGACTACATAATTACTGCACCCCTACAAGGAAAAATCTACTTATTAGTAGAAGGCAGTCTTACATGCTCTGTGTTGGTTCCTTTGCAGCAACTAACTGCCGTTTATTACTAAATTATCTTTTATTTCAAGCGCTGACAACAGAGATCGTTACTGCGTTCTCTTAGAAATTGAGCAGATTTGATATTTTCATAAATATGAATGAGATTTTTTGTTGTATTACTTGATAGGTGTAGTACCAATACCTTAGGTGTGGACATGATAACAGTCTAAAACCCCTTTTAGAAGTGGGTTCGAAATAAATACAAACGATTACCTATAGAGCAATTATTTGCGCGGATAAAAATGTTGTCCCAATTAGTACCAGATGAGTCTTACTCAGACTACAAAATAAAAATAATGTCCATCTTTCCAAAAGTTACGGACACTAAAGCTAATCCCCCGATGTACTGTTTGTACACAAAATTTTAAATGAAGAATTGGCTCTTCAAAGTTGAGTAGGCATTAGACAGGTCACGTATTACATACGAAGTAGTTTGTAAGAGACTTGGTTGACATGCCTCGTTAGATATTTTGCGATAAAGTACAAAAATTATGGGAACTTGAAACTAGGGAATGCAACAACCGGTAAAAGTTTGTAACCGGTTAAAACGGAGATGTCACAGTTTAGCAAATCGGCAGTCACATGAGAAAAAGAATGGGATAACATTATAATGACTGGAAATGTGGAAATATTGGGTAAACATCACAAAAATACAGTATAAATAGATCACTACCCTGAATATGCCGTCAGAATATAAATATATCAAGATGATAAAATGATATATGACAATTTTAGGAAAAACACATTTCCTAATCGAATTACTTTACCGGTATTTTGTATCTGGGTGAATGTCTGAGCGTTTCAACCGCCTAATTTTGGTGGTGTAATTTTTGCGGAAGTTTCTAAACGTCTCAATGTTATACTTCGTCATTTGTATAAGGTACCGTGCCTCCTTCCAATGACAAAGTAGCACATTGTAACGAATAGAAACTTCGGCAAATATGATGCCACCAAAATTAGGCGGTTAAAACGCTCAGATATTCAACCATCCATGGCGGGTGACACCTCTAAAAAAAGTTAAAATAACCGTTTTATTTTATTTCGATTGGTCGTAACCGGTTTTCAGTTCGCATTCCCCACTCTCAGCTCCAATGTCCTTAGCTAACCAGAACGAACGTCCGACCTAGTGGTGTGGAAGTTACGCCTGCGCGGTGGGACCGGGTGGCAGGGGGTCCTCGGTGACCTCGGTGAGCATGGGCTCGTCCTCCGGTTCCGGGATCTCGCAGATCTTGGGCCCGTACAGCAGCAGGTATGCGCAGTGCCAGTCGCCTGAAATTATTCTATATTAGTAAAAACATCACACTTTATCGCTTGCCTTAAGGTCTTCGCACACTATAACAACTCCACGCCAACGCGGCAGCAACTATACTCACACTCACGATGAGTAGTCAACTAGTTGATCCACCCAATGGTCACTAGTGGACAACGCGTGGTCAACGAGTGGGCAATGAAAATGGTTGCTCGATACACGTCAGTCGCAAACGCATAGTCGCCGCGTGGACAACGTGTGGTCGTTGCGGGACAAACGAGTCGGGGTTGACCTTTAGTGTACGATGCGTAGGCCACTCGTCATCCACTACTTTAATATTACTTTTTGAAATTAAACCTTGAACATATGACACAGGGCAAACATTTCATTGATTAGACTTGAGTCGAGTGGGTGTGGAGTTGATATAGTGTGCGAAGACCTTTAGGGTGCGGCTCCACTGAGGCGGAGAGGAGCGGAGATGTGCCAAATTGGCCAATGAGACCGCTTCACAGTACTTCGAATTTTGGATTTGAAGAATGTAATTAGTCAATTTTGCACATCTCCGCTCCTCTCCGCCTCAATTGAGCCGCAGCTTTAATCTCCACCCAGAGGCCTATTAAAAGGTCTCTTTTAACAAAAGAAACTCTATTTTATTTCCTACACTAATAATACAAATTTCACTGGCAATTTTTACTGTCTGGGAGGCAATAGGATAAGAGCACTTAGATATTTCATTCGTATGAAGGTACATGCCAAATTCGTCATTATAGTAAGCAACAAAATGGGACGCTTTTACTAAATGGTGACATATAAAGAAACCAAAGACCAGGTGGTTGGCTGGCCGCGTGATGACGGCAGCAAGAATACATTTGTCACCACTCCAACTCTTCCCGTGGGCGTCTTAAGAGTCGACTATGGGTTAAATGGGTTAACTGGTCTAGAGGACGCTCTTCAATGCGTTGGACAGACCAAATTTCAGCTTTAACCAATATTCCCCTTAACACATGTGCAAAAGAAGCCATGGATGTGCCAGGGATAATTGGCGCAGAATAATAAAACGTTCGACGTGACGTGACCACGACTGCTCTGAGAGCATATCGACAAAGAAGAGGATGGGTTAAATTTTCAAATCGGTTTGATGTTATACTTTTTATTTCGGTTTCGTTCGTTATACCGTTACTAACATTTCAACCGGTTTTTAAGGAACGAATCATAAAGTTCCTATCAAATTAACCGGTTTAGAACATTAAAAACCGGTTTATTCCAGTGAAGGTCAAGTACACAGTATCACTTGTTTATTAAGGGTAGGCTCGCCCAAAAACCATGTGATTGTTTTGCGAGGCAGGGAATCACGAATGTTCACGAATGTTCTGGGTCAGCTTACGTTCACCAAATATCACCAAGGTTGGGGGTCGAACATCGCCAAAATATGATCATATGATTTTTGAACGAGCTCTAAGCTAAAAAAAGTGATACTGACACCTGTCGAGTAACAAGTTAAACGTCGAGTGGGTATTTCTCAGAGCATAAACGGACATCTCATTCATCTGGTCACATTTTTTTGGAAGTGGCTGCATCTTTTGGTACCATTTTCTGTCGTCAGATACAGCAACCGTTTCTCTATAAGACAACCAAAATCAACCTCAAATCATGCAGCCTCTTCGAAAAAAACGTGACCAGATGAGTGAGATGTCCGTTTACACTCTGAGAAATACCCGAGTGGAAATTTATTCTAAAATAAAGTTTTTAAAAGTTGCCACCCACCTCCCCCGCTCAGCGTGAGCACCTCCTCCTCGGGCACGGGGGTGACGGCGTACTTAGGGTTAAATTAGGATAATTAACTGATAATGAGACGTTTATTGACTAATCTGGTGTACTAGCTGGTGTTAGCCAATTGTGTTTTAACACTAATTCAAGCAACAATTTTCTTGTGATGCGAAAATTTAGATTTTAATACGGAACTGATTATAATAAGGTGGCGACTTGACTTGATGTGAGTCTGAAACTTAAACTGAAAAGCGGGACAACTAGGGTCCCGCGTGTACCCTTTGCGGGACCCATACTTTAGGGCCCCAGAAACGGGACGACCCGCATATAGCGGGACGGTTGGCAGTCCTAGTCGTAAATCGCCAAAATATGATCAATGATTTTTGAAGGAGCCCTTAGATATTTATTTTATAAAAACCGGCACCCACCTCCCCCGCTAAGTTTGAGCACCTCCTCCTCAGGCACAGGGGTGACAGCGTCGTCGTCGCAACGCAGCCACGTCGAGCCGCGCAGTACCCACGCCACGTAATGCCCACTGGTGGCCGAGCGGCCCTTGTGCGTCAGCACGGCTTGCAGGCGGTAGTAGCCGCTGTTGTTGCTCCCTACGTCTGCGAATACGAAACATTATTAACCTCCTGAGTCCTGGATAAAAAATGAGTACACTAGCATAAAAGCCGAGAGTCCTTTATAACACTATCAGCGTAAAGTCCTGGGTAGAAATCGACTACGCTCGCATAAAAGCCGAGAGTCCTTTATAACACCATCAGTGTTGAGCCCTGAACTTTCTGTCGCTTATTTTAAGGTTTAAAATGAGTCTGTCAGATATTTTCGAAGCCACATCAAATAGTGTCAAAAGAATTTGAAATTTGCGCACATGCCTATAGGTCTGTAAAAGCGCTTGTGGTCTAGCGGTGAAACGCACGGCTGCTACGCAGCGGTCGTGGGTTCAATCCCCTCGTATGTACCAATGACTTATTCAAAAAAAGTAAGTAAGTTAGTGCTTTACCGTGAAGGAATACATTGTAAGGAAACCTACATACATCTGAGAAGTAATTCAAGGGTGTATAAGAACAGGCATGATGACTGGCAAGTCAAATCAGCATCTTTTTTCGAACTGTCAAAACGATCACTAATATACGTTACTATGGAATTTTATATGAAATACACAAAAGTGACGTCACGTTTGAGTACTGCCAAATGACATACTCTTTTAAGTTATTTTCAATTTATTAAATAGAAGTTATGTACAAAAATTACTGCAATCTACATCTTAGTAATAATTTCTTCGTGTATTATGTCAAGCATAATGTTAAATAATTTATTTTAACTACAGTCATCATCCCTACTGGGCCAGCGTTGGGAACGCGGAAAATAGACACGTTTGATGTCGAATTTTAATAATTTAAGTATTGATCTGTGGGCCCTGATTTATATCGTTGCTTATCATGACCAAGGTTGCAACCCAAGATAATACATGATTGTAATTTGAATTCTAGTGTTTAATTGATATAATTCAAACTACTACAGGGTTCTTGAAATGCAGTGTTATTCCTGATAAACGTCGATATTATTGATCTTTTGGCGTTGACCCTGCGCTACCAATATATCAGTCATTAGCGGCACACATCATGGAAAGTTGTACAATGGGCACCAGCAACGGATATAGCCGCCAACTTCGCTAAAGTTGTATAGGACTTACGCGAAACTACGTAAATTTTAACTTCGCTTGATTAGATCGTGCGTGGCGTCCATGACATGTGATTTTTCTTGAAGGCCAAAAGATTAATATATTGATAAACATTTTCGCCCGTTTAGGCTTTAACCAAATAGGTTCTTGGCGTAAGCATTTTTATTTGAGTGATGAGCTGTTAAGCAATGGACACGAACAATCGTTTCTGAGAATAAACTATTATTACATTAATCTATGCAGTTTAAAACTTACCATTTTCGAACCAATATGGCAAAGCTTTCTTAGGTCTAGAGTCCTTTTTGCTATCGCCGTGATTCTTATTCTTGGCAGTTAACGATGACTCCACGGTCGCGTCTTCTAATTCCTGAAATTGCAACATTCCCTTAATTAAGTTAATAATAAACGAAGACAGGTAATGTCCGTAAAAGAACTTGACATCTTTCGGAGGACCTACCGCGAACCTCTCTCTCGCACCTGTGGTTTCGTACGTAAGTGTGACAAAGAGGCAACAGGTCGATCCTGATTCGCAATAGGGAATCAGGATCTTGGCTTAGATGTACTCCTAGAGCTAGAGAACTGACCTTGAACTTATTCCGCATTGGCGTGAGTCTCTCACACTTGTGAATTCGCACGTAAGTGTGACAGGGTAACACGTCGATCCTGGTTCACAATAGTTAATCAGGATCTTGGCTTAGATGTACTAGAGTACCGACCTTGAACTTATTCCACATTGGCGTTAGTCTCTCCTGCAGCTGATGTGCTGCATGTCTTTCGCACTTGAATTCGTACGAAAGTGTGACAGGGAAATAGACAATCAGGATCTTGGCTTGGATGTACTTCCCCTGGATCTAAAGAACTGACCTTGAACTTATTCCTCATTGGCGTGAGTCTCTCCTGTAACTCCGGCGTGCACAACTCGTACACATCCAGTTCTACGGGGAACTTGACGTCCTTCAGGATCTTGGCGTAGATGGACTCCTTCTCTTTGAAGTAGAACCGGATGAACTGGACTGTTAGGTACGCTGGTAGGCGACTGATTTTTGACTGAAACATGCGTTTGAAAACATATAGTATACAGTTATCGTCGTAGAACACCAGTAACACTAGCGGCGCTTCTTACTTTCTTACTTGAAGATATATCGGTCTATGTGATGGTAGGTTTCTGTATCTGTCAGGAAAAATAACCGGTAGGGTGCTTCTTATTTTTGCAATTTAGTAGGATGTTCGAACCTATAAAAGAGCTCTTTGCTCTTCCGATAGCAATTTTCTATGGGGCACCTCTCATTTTGATATTTGATAAGTAAACCATATTTGTTTTTTTTTTTTCAATTATTATAAACAAAAATTAGGAGTTGGCGGTCAAAATTGCAAAAATAAGAAGCACCCTAATAACTGGTGACAGCAAATATAACCGGTCTAATCTTGAATTGGTGACAGGTTACACCGTAGTTAAGTTTAGATTCATTATCTTATTCAAATTTATATATCAAAAGATTGTGATTATAAGAAGTGGTTTTTTGGTAACAATACTGAAAGAATAGTTACCGTTTTTGTGTAGATGGCATCTCGTCCCAAGGTTTCTGATAGTTTTGTAATCTGCTCTGACATTTTCTGTAAACAAACAAAAACTTGTTAGTAAAATAGATCACTTGTAATTTTAAAAGGAAAATCCTGCATATTTCCTAATCATTCGGATGAAAAAAAAAAACGAAAAATTAAGGTAGCTGAAGATATTACATTAATCAACTCAAATGAAGGGTCCACGGAAAAATCATGTCCAGTCAAAAAAATGAGGGCAAATTCACACCTTATTCTGTTAAAAGTAAGGTGGTTTCATACTTCTGTAATTTGAATTGACTAGACATGTTCTTTCCGTGAACCCCTTCAAATGATAATCATCAAATTAAAAAAAAAAACTAACATCAACCGATTTCTCCAAGACCTCCTCATGAGGCTCCGACTTGGTGCCAACGGACCGTTTGGAGGTTATACGTGTACAGTCAAGTGCAAAAATAAGTATCGAAAGAATCCGCTCGTAAATATGTTACGACGTTCTTATTACACAGAATTAGAGTGCACTGGGACATATTTTTGAACATTTTTGTGTACACTTTATTTTGTCTTTGACTGTACAAATAAAAAAAAATTACAAATCGGTTTACGATTCTCGGAAACAGCGAATAACATCCACACATACATACTGTACGGGACTGTAGTTAAAATAAATTATTTAACATTATGCACGACATAATACACAAAGAAATTATTACTAAGATGTAGATTGCAGTAATTTTTGTACAGAACTTCTATTTAATAAATTGAAAAGAACTTAAAAGAGTAGGTCATTTGGCAGTACAAACAGCAACACTCCTAACGGACCATTAAAGACAGAGCAGAGAGAAAATGAAAGAGATAAATATAGTTATATTATGTCAACTTCAAATTAAATAATACACGGGAATGTTGATCGTTCGCACTGTTCGCAACTTGGTCGAATAATACAAATCGGGTTCCGAAATCTTATGAGACTAGTATCACGACTTCGGCCGAACTCTGCTGACCAATGGGGCAGGCATTGCTACGGTTAACCAATGATCGCTCGCGGTTTCTTCAGAAGGTGACATTACCATGGTTACGTAATAACAAAAACGTTTAACCAATGATTGATTGCGATTTTTCCGGAAGCTGACGTTACTATAGTTACGTTATATATAACATCCGCTTTAGTCCTGGAGACGTAAATCTAACTTCAGAGCCGGTAATTTGACTGCTAAGCTGCTATGTAGAAATTTTCGTTCATTTTCCTTTCAACGGCTGTCACTGTCAGATATTTTTTCAAAGTTAGAATTTCAGCCAGAAACTATCAAGTCTCTATTAAACATTCATATGGCTACTGACAGATTAAAGGATTATAGGTAGACTGTCAAACGTCTATCTACCATATTTCCACAAAGGTTACATAAGTATTCAATTAACGTCAACTAAGAGATGTGATGAATTATAATAAAGACAGCAATAGCATTTGTCTCTGTCAATGAAAAAAATAATTTAAAATTGCCCGATTAACATCGCCCCGAAGCCCATAAAGAAGAAAAAAAAACATGGCTATTTGTAAAAATATATTGACTTGGAAAAATACCTCGCCTATTAATGTCAGATAAATCATGAAATCCAATTTGAAGAAACCGTGTTTAAATTACTAAACGGTTTCAGACAAATCTATGAAGAACTGTCGTTATCCAGTTTCCACAAGGAGCAACGACATCTAGCGTCTAATCATGGCCGATAGCTAATTCTTAATTTTCGTAGACGAAGGAATTTTTATTATGTCAACTAGTTTTCAAATATTGACATTTTGACGCAACAAAGATTCGATGACATATCATCGGGGACCATCGCGATCGTGCCTACTAACGAAAAATACCGAACCCATAATATTACACGACCAAATTGCATCCTTTGCCAAGTGGCTCAACATTCGTATGTAACTGACATGTGACTGTAAGTGTGATTCTCTTTCATGCAATATTTTCAATTTCTGAAGTGTATACCTAGCTGTGTTGCTGTTTGTACTCAAACGTGACGTCACTTTTGAGTATTTCATATAAAATTCCATACTATTCCATAGCGGGGATCGTTTTGACAGTTCGAAAAAAGATGCTGATTTGACTTGCCAGTCATCATGCCTATTAGGGTAACTTACTGAGCGCAGGCCAGACTGCAAGTACTTGACGTCCTGCGAGATGAAGCAGGACAGCTGCAGGAAGGTCTCCCGCGCCTTGGTCGGCGGCTCCTCGGCCTCCGCGCAGACCAGCTCCACGTCCAGGGTGCCGCCGAAGTATTGCTCCACCACTGATGTCCTGTTACCATCGTAATATTAAACTTACTGAGCGCAGTCCAGACTGCAAGTACTTGACGTCCTGCGAGATGAAGCAGGACAGCTGCAGGAAGGTCTCCCGCGCCCTGGTCGGCGGCTCCTCGGCCTCCGCGCAGACCAGCTCCACGTCCAGGGTGCCGCCGAAGTATTGCTCCACCACTGATGTCCTGTTACCATCGTTATATTAATCTAGTGGCGCTTTAAGCTGCGGCTCCATTGAGGCGGAGAGGAGCGGAGATGTGCATAATTGGCCAATGAGACCGCATCACAGTGTTTCGAATTTTTTTCATCATCGCACCGCTCGCCACCGACTGGGCGCTCATCATCACACCTTGCAACCTAAATGGTCGCGCACCATGCGGTTTCAGAGGAACTTCCTCCCTCGGACGGTCCGTCTGTGGAATGAGCTCCCTGCCGAGGTTTTCCCGATGGACTACAGTATGGGGTTCTTCAAAAGAGGAGTGTACAAGTTCTTATTGGGTATGCTTGTTTGCCACCGACGTGGTATAAAAAAAAATTAAATTGGTAAATTTTGCACATCTCTGCTCGTCTCCGCCTCAATGGAGCCGCAGCCTTACTGACAGAAAAATGAAATCCTTTGTTGAAAGTGTACATTGCAATTTAAGTGAGCAACTAACCCCTAAAAAGACGCTTGAAAAATGTAGAATTAGCCGTTATGTTTTAGTCACTACCATGCAACTTTAGGGGTTGTATAGGCTCGCCTAATTGGCATGTTTAGCTATAGTAGATCTTCAAGTCAAAAATGTATAGTAGGTATGCTTTAGGGCTTAATTTTCAATCCCCACTAACAGTAGGGACGTGTCTGTCAAGTCGCTTACCGACCGTGATGCACACAATGTTTTTCATCACACTTGCAACCAAAAAAAATAGTTTTAACACAAAATATGATGATGTACTAACATTTCTATCAGTCCCTAGGGAATTTCACTTTCCTATTACTCCCGCGATGCATGCAAGCAATAGCGCTTACAAAGCAAGTGTGATGAAAAATAATATACCCATTTTGTCAGTAGAAAACTGCGGGAAATTCAAATCTTCGTGCCTACATTTTTGAATTTGCCCTCTTTTATTGCTGGCCAAAGTGTATATTTGGGCGTTTCCCTGAAAATACGAAGGAAAAGTCTACGCACTACCTATCTGTAGATGCGTGGTAAAGGTACTGACCTGTCCGAGTCGACCGGCGGCGGCGTGGACACGGGCAGCCGCTGCTGCAGCGCGCGCACGATCTCCGTCCAACACTCCGATGCGTCCTGGGTTTATACAACTTTGTTAGTCAAAGTCAAGTCAAACTATTCTTTATTCAAGTAAGCTTATTAATAAGCATTTTCGAATCGTCTGACATTATCAAGAGAGAGAAAAAAATCTACTACTGGTTCAAACCCTACGCCGTAGCCTGGCAACTTTGGCAACAGTAGAAACAACTATGCACCTGTTTTTAGGGTTCCGTAGCCAAAATGGCAAAAACGGAACCCTTATAGATTCGTCATGTCCGTCTGTCCGTCTGTCCGTCTGTCACAGCTGATTTACTCGGAAACTATAAATGCTACAGTAACGAAATTTGGTAAGGATATGTGTTGTATGAACCGCTACAGGATTATGATACTAAAAAAAACCATTGGGGTGGGGGCCCTCCATACATGTAACTGAGGGATAGAATTTTTTTTTTAGTTGTATATAAGCGTATGGGGTATTAATAGAAAGGTCTTTGAAAATGATATGAAGGTTTATAAATCTTATTTAAATTTAAGCAAATCGTTTTCGAGATATCAGCTCTCAAAGTCTGAAAAATGTGTCCCCCCCCCCCTCTATTTTTTTAAACTACGCGATATAAAATTCTAAAAAAAATATATGTTATGCACATTAATAAACCTTATCAACGATTTTTGGTTTGATTTAATTATCTCTTTTAGTTTTTGAGGTAGGTTGATTTAACTGTATATTTTAATAATAAATTGATAATGGTACGGAACCCTTCGCGCGCGAGTTCGACTCGCACTTGGCCAGTTTTTTTTGAGATAGCAGTGTCAGAAAGAGGTATGATTCTCTCTGTCTAAAGTGAGTAAAATCCTAGCCAAACTATATTTGCATTTGTATTATGCTAAATTGGTAATAGTTAAAATTTTACCTTAAATTAGCAATCGATGACAAATTAATCGAAGTAACGTGATCCCTTTATAAGGATTTGCGCGAATTCCGGCGGAAGGTCGCCGGGACACGCTGGATGCAGGTCGCATCTAACCGGTACATGTGGAGGTCCAGAGGGGAGGCCTATGTTCAGCAGTGGACGTCTTATGGCTGAGATGATGATGAACGTGATCCTTTTATACATTATTTTTGTTCTATTGATCTTTTGATGCGCGCTTGTCGTGCTAAACATGGCGCCATTCTCGTCCTTTTCTGACTCTTAATAGATTCCGTCGACGATACAGAGTGAAGCGAAAGTATACTAAGCTCTGAAATGGAATTCGAGATCAAAAATGTAAACAATCTATGACAATGACATGACATTACAAAGTCAATGTTAAAGTGACATTCTAGGGGTATAAAACGTTTTATATCGAATGTAGTTTTAAACACCTTTGTAAATTAACGTCGCATTTTGAGATTGGTTTTTTATTTTATTTTATTTAACACTTCACTTACAACTATCCTTACAGGTACTAAACCTAAGACAATGTTTTATGTGTAGATGTAGATACGCGAAAGTCAAAGTATGTTCGATACATAAAGTATCACAATCGTTTACATATTTTTGGATTTTTGGTCGACGGTTCCTGATTACAAAAATAAAACCTAGAAAATTTGCTAGAATGATGTAAATAATCAACATAATCAATGTTTGAAAACGAATGTCGTGTTACTTTAATCTTTAGGATAGTCGGGGAACGAATTCCAGTCTTCATCTTAGTTACGATCGAATCCATTTCGATTAAAATATGAAAATGATTGATTTGTAGGTAAAAATACTAAAATCTGTATTAATGTACTTTGTAATGCTAAATTTTAGGAGTTTTTATGAATTCATAAAACAGTCATTTGGTGCACCCTCTTGTTTTGATTTTTGAAGTACATAGTTATAAATGCGAACCCTCTTAAATGGTTCTTAGTATAGTTACCGTATTAAATTACGAATAAACTAGTTCTTGTTATAACTACGAACCAAATGTTTAAGATTTCTTATCATTGCCAGTAGTATAAATTAAACACCTTACATTTTATTAAAAGTTGCGAAATATATCATTAAAAAAATATTTATTTCGCTTAATGTTTTGTATTAAAAATTAGTAAAATATTTAAAGATTCTACGTACCGTCAGTGACGGTAAATACGCATTTTTATAAGTACTTGAATGATTTTAGATTACCCCCCTCTCGTGATTATTTTTTTGTGGTGGTATCCCATTTGTTTACATTTTTGATCTCCAATTCGATTTCACACCTTACAAGTGACACTGACACCTGTCAAGTGGCGAAGTGCGGTGGCGTGCAGCGGCCGCACGCATGCTGCGCGGTGCACGCCACCGCGCTTCGTGTGCAGCGCGCGCAGCATGCGTGCGGCCGCTACACACAGCACACTACACTACACCACGCACCTGCTGCGCCAGGTGGCCGCCGGGCGCGCGCTCGGCGAAGCGCGGCGCGGTGGCGTGCAGCGCGCGCAGCATGCGTGCGGCCGCTACACACAGCACACTACACTACACCACGCACCTGCTGCGCCAGGTGGCCGCCGGGCGCGCGCTCGGCGAAGCGCGGCGCGGTGGCGTGCAGCGCGCGCAGCATGCGTGCGGCCGCTACACACAGCACACTACACTACACCACGCACCTGCTGCGCCAGGTGGCCGCCGGGCGCGCGCTCGGCGAAGCGCGGCGCGGTGGCGTGCAGCGCGCGCAGCATGCGTGCGGCCGCTACACACAGCACACTACACTACACCACGCACCTGCTGCGCCAGGTGGCCGCCGGGCGCGCGCTCGGCGAAGCGCGGCGCGGTGGCGTGCAGCGCGCGCAGCATGCGTGCGGCCGCTACACACAGCACACTACACTACACCACGCACCTGCTGCGCCAGGTGGCCGCCGGGCGCGCGCTCGGCGAAGCGCGGCGCGGTGGCGTGCAGCGCGCGCAGCATGCGTGCGGCCGCTACACACAGCACACTACACTACACCACGCACCTGCTGCGCCAGGTGGCCGCCGGGCGCGCGCTCGGCGAAGCGCGGCGCGGTGGCGTGCAGCGCGCGCAGCATGCGTGCGGCCGCTACACACAGCACACTACACTACACCACGCACCTGCTGCGCCAGGTGGCCGCCGGGCGCGCGCTCGGCGAAGCGCGGCGCGGTGGCGTGCAGCGCGCGCAGCATGCGTGCGGCCGCGCTGGCGCAAGCGCCGGCGCCGCCGCCCTCGAGCGCCGCCACGGTCTCCGAGAGCGCCGCTGTCAGCTCGCCAGACGTGCCGCCGCCGCTGTCTGCGAAACGACTAGCGGGTTAAGCACAAAAGAGTAAGGACAGGGTTTGTAGCCAAGACCGCTTAAAGTATGATCCGCTACTGAGCACTATTTATAAAATTACCAGTATCTGACCATCCCAGCGTTTCACTAAATCTCTAATTTGGTTTGCTTCTTTTAATAGGGGTTCGTACACAAGAACATGGATTAGATAGACCACCGACAGAAAATTTAAAAATCCTAAGGGAGGCCTTTGCCAAAGGCACAGACAACATAACCTAAAGACGTAGCTTTAGACAATTATTTCATTTAAACCGATGCTGCCAAAAATGCTGAGGTGCGGGCTAGAGGTGTGCGCCGATCGAAAAATCATCGGCGGCGGCGTCCGATGGTTTTTTGACCGGCGGCGGCGGCGTGATCGGCGTGAAATCGGCGTGACCTCGACTGAATTCGAAACAAAGCTGTCGCCCAGAAATGTGGTCTAAACGTTCTATATTTAATATTATTTAAGTCATTGAAGTATGTACTTCATCATAAAACATTAAAAATACTTCAAATTATCATCAAAATCATTTCAGCCGTAATATAAGACGTCCAAAGCTGAATATAGTATAGGTCTCCTCTTTGAACCTCCATTTATACTAGTTAGAAGCGACCTACATCCACCGCCTCCCGGCAATCTTCATACTCAAAGTCATAAGGTTGTTTGTCCATCAGCGGACGACTAAGCTCCGTTTGCCACAATGTGGTCTTCAATCAATATGGCCTGCCCATTGCCATTTCAGCTTGGTAATCTGGACTTCTAGAGAACAATGTCGGTGAGTTTAGTTCGTCTCCGGACCAGATCTCATCATTTCGGATTCAATAAAGTAGAGAAACTCCGAACATAGCTGTCTATAGCTCATAATATTTTCTTCGGTTACCGCGAGGATTACTCATGGAATAAAACTATGAAAACGGATAAACTCGCGTATATTCACTAATTTTAACTTCATTCTGAAAATATTTGTAATGAATAACTAGCTTAATTTGCAAATTTTGTATGTACATCCACCCTTAAAATTTACTGTGGTTTAGTAATTTTTCTTTGGTGGGTAGTTTTGTACTTATCTTTCTTATTTTGATGGAGGTAGATCTATCAAATTTCCTCCATTGTCAGTCATCCGCAGACCACGAACTCTGTAAAGTGTTCGAAACGTCGGAATGAAGTTAAAATTAGAAAATATACGCGAGTTTATCCGTTTTCATAGTTTTATTTCATGTCTATAGCTCGTTCAGCTACTTTGTGTTTTGAATTATGGCCGACAGTAAAGGACCATGTATAAACGTCGTAACTCAACATTTCATCTTATGGCACTGCAGTATGTCGGTAATGTCGGACGAAAATAAATTGCATAGTTTCCTAAACATTGCCCAACCGAGTTGAATTCGATCTGTTGACATCTTTCTCGAAGTTGAACTTACTTCATTGGACTATTTGTCCCACGTAGGCGTACAAGTCAAAACCTTGGAGTACCAAGTTTTCAACAGAAACTGGGATAGTGTGAGCACGTGTTCATTTTTATGCTCACTCATCGGGAACCTCGTTTAAGGTCATCGAGGATCGTGCTGAGTTCCTCCATTGGCTTGGCATGGCAACGATTTCGTCGACAAACCGAAGGTGAGTGATGTATTCTCTGTGTGTGGTCATGCCAGTTCCTTGCCATCCCAGGAACTTTAAGGCGTCTTCCATTGCGGCAGTAAACAGTTTCGGAGAATTAACGTCTGTGTTACGCCTCTTCGCGACGGAATCGTGTTCATGCTCTGCTCCTGTATTCGGTCCAACATTGTGACTTCAATAATTTGATGTACCGATAGTACCGCTCACATTTCCACTGAACCGAAGGCTTTCTCATGGGAACATGGGCATTTCTCAACAATCGCTTAGCACAATGGGAAATTATACTCTTCAGTTTTTTGCATAATTGGCTGCAGCTCCATATGCATGCGATCTATGGGGGAGCTTGTTCGGGAGGCTAAAAACATCAAGTTCGTGCTCTACACAGTCTGATGACCCCAGAAAGCAGTTCAAAAACATGGCTCAGGAACGAGACGGGCTTGTAGTTCTTCAAACGGGTGTTATTAATATTAGCTTTTTTTGAAGATCAACTCCAACTTGGTTCTGTTCCATGTGTCAGACGTTTTTCCCTCGGAAAATCGCTAGCTCGAATTACAGAGCTTCGGGGCGACTTAAATTACCGGCGTAACACTCGCTCTTAGAAGCTCAGTAATTCTCTCATCGCCCGGCGCCTTGTTGGTCTTAACCGTTTTTTTTAAATATTGAGTGGGAGAAATGCTTTACCTACGCATACCGCTCGGGTGCGGGAGGTGACCCGAGCGGTTATGTGGGACTCCCGTTTGGTTAATGAGGCCCACGGCCAACGGTATACCCACTAAAAACCCCCTATATGCCAACTCGTCGCTTTTTTGGCGGGGTTACGAGAACGCTCTCGCTTACATTCGCAACCCCGCCGGCGGCAGCTGCTTGCCAGCAGCTCCTTCGCGGGTGTCCGAAGACCCTCCACGCTGATGGTTGGGCGCGCCTTCTTCCTCGGTCTCCATGATGCATTGTGGCGGACCCTCCCGAGACCGCCACAAGGAGACCGTGGGTGCCGGAAGATTTCCCGGCACCCGGTGGCATATCAGGTTTGTGGTTATGCCGCCAACCACACTTCGGCTGCAGAGGATAGGGCGAGCGGCAACGAAAACATCGATACTCCTCTTTCTCTGCAGCCCCACCGACGCCGTTACGGCGAAACGGCCCCGCCAAGGTCGCAAGGGGTAGGGAGAAAGGCGCTCCGTAATACCATCACGCCTCTCCCCTGCGATCCCGCCTCGGCCGCAGAGGATAGGGAGAGCGGCAACGACAACACCGACACTCCTTTTCCTCTGCGGTCCACCTCCACGCGTCCTAAGCGGGCTCGGTGAGCCCACTTGGAGCGTCCTCCTCGGGCCAGCTGGCGGCCCAAAACTGGCCGGCCCTGGTTGCCTCTTCGCTTCACCGTGGGTGACCAGTCCACGGTTACTGAGCCCCTCCACCACGACTAGGTGGTGAGTAGGTGGGCACCCCACGGAGCCTTGTTGGTCTTAACCTGCTTTAGGGCCCTCTTAATCTTGCACTGACTTATGTCCGCGATATCTTCGGTATAAGGTCAGGACAGCGGCCCTACCACGAAATCGAAATTCGTAAATTTCGAGGATTTTTCTCTGTCACTCAAACGAAGGCGTCATGAGAGTGAGCGAGACAAATCCTCGAAATTTACGAATTTCGTTTTTCGCGGTAGGGCCGCTGGTCATAGAAGCTCTCGATTTCAACGAAAATCTATGCTTTTGTTAACTTTATGGCAACTTCCCGTTTTGACGTTGTTAGCTTGCTTTGACATAGCGTGTTCGTGGGTTTACAAATATTGCAGGTCTATTTTAAAACCTTTTAGTAATATTGTTGTTACAGACAGTTTACGATGCATTTTGAAGTGATTCTGTGAATATAAAAACAAAATACGCGGTCAAATTGTAAACCTTTTCTTTTATTGTGGATTAATTATTAGAATAAAAAACGAATCAAAATTTTTGACACGCCGGTCAAATTCATCGGCGGCGGCGGCGTGGAAAAATCATCGGCGGCGGCGGCGCGGCGGCGCGGCGCACATGTCTAGGCGGACCCTCCCGAGACCGCCACAAGGAGACCGTGGGTGCCGGAAGATTTCCCGGCACGCGGCGGCATATCAGGTCTGTGGTTATGCCGCCGACCACACTTCGGCTGCAGAGGATAGGGAGAGCGGCAACGACAACTCCGACACTCCTCTTCCTCTGCGGTCCACCTCCACGCGTCCTAAGCGGGCTCGGTGAGCCCACTTGGAGCGTCCTCCTCGGGCCAGCCGGCAGCCCAAAACTGGCCGGCCCTGGTTGTCTCTTCGCTTCACTGTGGGTGACCAGTCCACGGTTACTGAGCCCCTCCACCACGACTAGGTGGGCACCCCACGGAGGGTTGTTGGTCTTAACCTGCTTTAGGGCCCTCTTAATCTTGCACTGACTTATGTCCGCGATATCTTCGGTATAAGATCAGGACAGCGGCCCCACCGCGAAAAACGATATTCGTGAATTTCGAGGATTTGTCTCTCTCACTCTAACGACGCCTTCGTTGGAGCGACAGAGAAAAATCCTCGAAATTTACGAATTTCGCGGATTTCGCTGCGCTGAGGATGACGCTGCTGCCCATCATTAATCTTCAATAAATGATTTTCGCGGTAGTAGGCCTGTTTGGCTCTCGGATCTCCTACTAAGCTGTCAACGGGCTTTACGTCCGAAATGTACGACTGGAACAGGCCTACTACAGCGAAAATCGAAATTCGTAAATTTCAAGGATTTTTTTCTGTCACTCAAACAAAGGCGTCATTAGAGTGAGCGAGACAAATTCTCGAAATTTGCGAATTTCGTATTTCGCGGCCGGTCATAGAACCTCTCGATCTCACCGAAAATCTATGCTTTTGTTAACTTTATGGCAACTTCCCGTTTCAACTTTGTTAGCTAGCTTTGACATCGCGTGTTCGTGGGTTTACAAATATTGCAGGTCTATTTTTAAACCTTTTAGTAATACTTTTGTTACAAACAGTTTACGATGAATTTTAAAGTGATTCTGTGAATATAAAAACAAAGTGCTCGGTCATATTGTAAACCTTTTCTTTTACTGTGGATTAATTATTAGAATTAAAAACTAATCCAATTTTTGACACGCCGATTTCACGCCGGTCAAATTCATCGGCGGCGGCGGCGTGGAAAAATCATCGGCGGCGGCGGCGCGGCGGCGCGGCGCACATGTCTAGTGCGGGCGGCGTAACATGAGCTAACTGTGATTCGTCGTTTCAAGGTCAATGAGGTGTAAAACAAAAATGTCCACCGGTCGCTAGTGATTTCCGAATGTCGATAAAAGTATCGATGGTTACAATGTCTATCGCTTTCACAATTCGATATTTGTCAGTGACTTACCGACAAAACCGTAAATCCATATGCATACCATAAATGCGAAATTATGTTTCGCAGCTTCATTCCATTATTCTTTCGATATTTCATTCATTATCATCATCATCCCCGCAGATGAAGATATATTATGATACTAGCTTATGATGCTAGCTTGAAATGCATTTTATAATCTCTCAAATCACTGTGTTGCTCTACGTCCTCTGATATTAAAAACATCTCCTGTCTAAGGAAGAAAAATAGAAACTCTTTGGCTCCTGAAATTCCACCATCACCCATCTTGCCTAACGATGCAACTGCCACTTCAGATAAAAAGGAAGTTCTAGAGAGTCGTAAAAATCTATTAACATTGCAAATGAAAATTTATGACATTGAAACATTACTGATAAATATTGAAAAGGAGATGACGGCTCTCAGATACCAAATGAATAACCTGTCCCATACTCTTCAAGTTCGTGATATGAAGTATGTACCGAAAAATAATATAAATGCAACAGAGGCTTCGGAGGAGCTCTTCAATTCTGCATCAACTACGAAAGTGAGCTCCACATTGCTTCAATCTAAATTATGTGTTATAAGTAATCATTTCAATCATATGCTCAAACTGATAAAACAGGAATTCGATACTGGAAACACGTGCCTCTACTTGACACCTGGAGCCGGCACGCGGGAACTATTTCATGGATTACAGGATAAACTTAAGAAATTTAGTCTGAACGATTTCTGCATTATTTATATAGGCGAACATGACTTTAAAACAAGTACTCATTATTACAATCTTGTAGAATTTATTCGCAGACAGTTAAGCTTAGTACAACACACGAATATTATTATTTGATCACCAACCTTTAAAATTAGTAAACATTTTAATTTGTTTAATAAACGTATTGAAATATTTAATAACCTTTTATGTAAACTCAATTTAGAACATGAATTTTGCTACTTATTAGACTCCAATTTAAATTTATCGTACGATAGAGTAATGTTTTCTCGTTTTGGAAATGTAAGCAAACATGGATTTTCAACAATTTTTAATAATTTGATACATCTTATGTCATCATTTCCCTTAGATTTTAACGAGACTCCGATAGTTGAACACGAACTATTGAACATCAACTCTAAAACTGTTGAAATGCCCGTGGTTGATAACAACGAGGATTTTTTAGACATAACTCAAGTATAGATGTTTCTCGTTCCTTAACAGAAATATGCCACCCTAATAAAAGAAATTGTTTATCTGTGCTACATCTTAATATTAATCGCTTGAGAAATAAAATATTACATTTAGAAGCCCTCCTAAAAGTTGAACTTACGGTCAAGCCGTCTTTAATATGTATAACTGAATCTTGGTTGAGGAAAGAAGAAGAACTGAGTATTAAATTGCCTGGCTATCAGGTTGTAGCGAGTTGCTCGAGGTCTATTAGTCGTGGGGGAGGTTGTGTTATTTTTGTAAGGGACGATATTTCTAAGGCCTGTCTGGTTTACAATGTTGAACGCTACTATATGGAAAAATTGTTTGAGGTGTGTTGTGTAACATTGCAAGTTGGTAGACGAAAGATTTTTATAAGCACGGTTTACAGAAGTCCTAGCAGTGACACGAAAATGTTTTTAACACAGCTCAAATTATTTCTCAACAACAATAACAAACATGGATATGGGTTTGTCATGTGTGGAGACTTCAACATTGATTTGAAAAGCGAAACAAGTATGGCTCAAGAGTTTTTGTTATTATTGAGAGAGCACAACTTGAAGCCTACAATAGATGAATATACCCGTGTAACGGAAACATCTCAAACCCTAGTAGACAATATTTTTTCAGATATGTATGACAGCTACTGTGCAAATGTTATTCCTTGTAACTTTTCGGACCATGATGCTCAATTAGTACTTTTCCTTGATATCTTAATGGTGCCGATGAGGCAGGGAAAATCACAGTTTAAAAGAAAGTACTCTCAAGACGCTCTGAATAATGTTAAAGATGAATTAGGAAAGATTTGTTGGAATGATGTCTATCAAGAAAAAAATTGTAATGATAAATTACAATTGTTTTATAGTATAGTTTATAAAATTATTGACGCACATTTGCCTATGAAAAAAGTAACATTACGAAACTCTCATAGCCATAAGACATGGATAACTCCTGGAATTAGAATTTCATGTGCCAAGAAAAGGTTTTTACTATCGGAAACTCGTAGACTCAAGCACGATAAAAATCTTAAGAAATACTATAGAACCTATAACAGTATTCTCAAAAAAGTTATATTTGTAGCGAAAAACTTGGATGTTACCAAAACATTACAAAAAGCTAAATCAAAAAGTAAAGCTATTTGGAACATTGTGAATGAGAATACAGGCAAACATGCAACGTTAGGTAAAGGAACGATTACATTACAGGATAATAATGAAATAATTGATGACCCTGTGCAAATAACTAATATCTTTAATGACCATTTTATTGATGCGGGCAAGGTTTCACAGATAGACACGGAACATTGTGAAGAACATATGAATTTATTAAGAAAATTTCATATTAATAACACGAAATCTATGTTCATATTACCGATAGATGAAAGTGAAATTAAGAGTATTGTTAAATCCCTAAAAAATACTAATGCCTGTGGCCCAGATGAGTTAAATACCGTCTTAATCAAGGATTGTATTGAGGTGTTTCAGGTACCCTTATGCCATATTTACAATGAATGTATGCTTAATGGAATTTTCCCTATTCAGTTCAAAGTGGCAAAAGTAATTCCCTTACATAAAAAACATTCCAAAACAAACGTAAACAACTACCGCCCTATTTCCCTTTTATCAGTGCTATCAAAAATATTTGAAAAAGCCATTGCAAATAGAATTGTCAGCCATTTCGAAAAATGTAATTATTTCTGTTCGCAACAATTTGGGTTTAGGAAAAATAGAAACACAGTAACAGCTATTGTTGAATTAGTCCGCCATGTTATGACTAGTCTTAACCATAACTGTAAATGTGCGGGTATATTTTGCGACCTTAGTAAGGCGTTTGATTGTGTCAATCATGAAATACTGTTAAACAAATTGCAATATTACGGCATAAGAGGCCCTATTCTCACACTTCTTACATCTTATCTGACCGACAGATCCCAGTATGTACAAATATCTGACATAGATAGGTCTGGGTGTATTAAATTTGTAATTTCTGACCAAAAGACAATCGATTGTGGAGTCCCTCAAGGTTCTGTTCTTGGACCGTTGTTATTTATAATTTTCATTAACGATTTACAGTATAACATAACCAATGGCACAGTCTACCTCTATGCGGATGACACAAGTATTATAGTGGACAATAGTGATGCTGTAGTATTTAGAGATCAAATTAGCAAAACCTGGGAGGAACTCACGCATTGGTTTAAATCGAATGACCTCAAAATTAATGTAGATAAAACTTATTATTTCCCTTTTTTAAGGCACACTAATAGTACGCCATACGACTTGCCCCTGCCCATAGCAAAAACGGGAAGTGTTCGATTTCTTGGTGTCGAACTAGATACACAATTGAGGTGGGCAGACCACATAAGCCTCCTTAGCAAAAGATTGGCCAGTGCATGCTACGCCCTAAAATCATTAAATAAAATGCTGAACACTTCAGTTATGAAAATAGTTTACTTTGCACAATTTGAAAGTTTGATAAGATATGGTCTTGAAGTGTGGGGTAATAGTAGTCATATAAACTGTATCCTTATATTGCAAAAGAAAGCTCTTAGGTATGTAGAAAAGGCTAAGCCATTAGAACATTGCCGCCCACTGTTTGTAAAACACGGGATACTAACTGTGGTGTCACTATACATATATTTAGTGTGTATTTTTGTCTATAAAAATAAGGCCAGCTTTAAGATAAATTTAAACAATAGACCTAATAGATTATGCAAATATCATTCTGACATTCAATTACCAAAATCGACATTTATCCATTTTAAAAATAGTTTAGAATACAATGGTATTAAAATTTATAATTTCTTAAATGCGGACATCCGGCAATGTAATGATATCAACGAATTTTCAAGAAAACTGAAGTTGTACTTGATTGCTCGACCATTTTATAATTTGCATGAATATTTTGATAGATTGTACGAATGATTTGTGACATTACTTTTAAATACTAGGTTAAGATTTTGCATGCCATATTATGGTGTAGCATACCTTCATGTAATTGATTTCCACTGACATGTATATATATTAACAACTGTGTATGTTATTTGCAAATAAATTTCAATTTCAATTTCAATTTCAATATAAAAAAAATATTTGTACTCATGTCTGCTGTGTCTTCGTCTTCACATTTAAACCGGTTTAGATGAAATTTGGAATGGAGATCGTTTAAGACCCGGGAAAGGACAAAGGATAAACATTTTATCATCATCATCCACGCAGACAAAGTTGCAGTCAAATATTAATATCACAATATATCTTTTCTGAGACAATAAATAAAACAATTTTATAAAATATACTTTTATTTGTACAATCATTAACTCGTAGTTACAAAGTTACCAAAAAACTACCATTAAAATACGTTGTATATAAAATTCGTCTATTATTCGTTTTTATTAATTTGAAATATTCTAGTTTAAAGTGTCGAGAACATATCACACTGCTAGGAGCAGGAAACCAATCATGTGACCGTTTTGTAACATTCATCCACATTTCTTTCATGTTTGGGCATTTAGAGAAGATACACAATATTATTTAACATAATAGTATTTTTGAAAATTATACTTCTACACTTTACACTAAACCAGAATTTATTTGAGGATAATTGAATATAATCGTAATATCTTATCGATAGTAAACAGACTGCAGGCATAGACATCACTAGTTCGTATACGGAGACTCCACCGCAGAGTCTGTTGCTTGGTACGATTGAGAATAAAGATTTTAATTTATCTTTAGTTACCTTATCGATAGTAAACAAACATACTCTACGGTCATCCCTAGTTCAGACGGCCTACCTGCTCGTTACGCTAGACAAGGAGGGAGTTATACTTCGTGCAATGTATTAGAAAGAGACTTTGTAAAAAGACATCAACGAGTGCACTAGATTTTATGCTTAAACTATTTTTAATTTTAATTGAAATTTATAAAAAATTGCTCACTTGTGAAACGAAATACCATCTTTTTGCACACTAGATGTTTTTGTATTCTTGCCACACAATTTCACGCAACAGTAATGCATTTTGCATGACGTAAATCACGTTAAAACTTTCGTAATTATCTCATGAACGCCGGCCGCAGACTGAAGTTAGCAATGGAGGCGTGGCTCTAATATGGAGTGAATTCACCATATGCGTGACAGAGGGGGTCGCCCGGCTATGCTACGTCTTGAGGTTATGTTGTCTGTGGCCAAAGGGCAATCAGATTACTACAGTAGAACCCGCTTAATACGATTTCCCGCATAATACGCCATTTTATGCCGGTCCCTGCAAGTTCAGTCATGTTTTCCTACATTTTTGTATGGTTAATACGATTCATCATCCCGTTTAAATCGTTGAATACGCTATCTGAAACCCAAGTTACATTGAAGTATGGCATTATTTACTTATAGAGGTAAGCAGGAAGGTTATAATTTTACCATACCGATTGAAAATTAGAGTAGAAAAAATTAATCTACCTGCATGTGCAACCTTAGTATAATTAGTTTCATTTATTTTTTTTCTTTATCTGTGCATCCGAATCAGTTGAGTATATACATGTATGTGTAAGAAAAATATCTCATAATGTAACACTTCACAAGCTACACATTTCAAAGGAAAAAAAATTACAAAAAAATGCAGTTTCTTCTTCCCGCATGATACGCTTTCCCGATTAAGACGCGTTTTTTGTCTGGTCCTTACAAAAACGTATTAACGGGGTTTCACGGAAACCCCGTTAATACGTTTTTGTAGCATCGGAAATAATGTTTTAGTAGAAAAGTTTAATCTGAATAAAGGCATTTTTTTTAAGTTTTCCCAACTTGGCTCAATAAAGGAAATTGTTCAGTATGATCTACTCTACACATTCTCCCACAGACAGCTAATGTCTAAAAATATAGTTCGTAAATATGTAATTTCATGTAGATTCGTAAAATGCATATGACTCACTGACAGGACTTCTCAAACGCAAACAAGGTCAACATGGCAATAAACTCACTTTTGTTGTAGCTGAGCAGAGCATTTCTCAGTTCAGGAACTGTCTTCAGGCACTGCACGGTCGCATTCATGTAGCAGGTGTTGCCTAGGTTGATCAGGCCTTCAGGGAGATCCAGCTAAAACATTGTGTATAGTTAGTTAATGTGTAGTAGAAACTTGTAGTATATCACATAATCAGCCTATATTAGTCCTCGACAAAGGCCTCTCCTTAGCCATGTGCATGAACACATTAGGAGGTAAATGCCCATAAACACCATGCTGGACAAATGGCTTGGCGATCGGAGTAATGTGTCCACTATGATGAATTGATGATGCTGCTACCCATCATCAATCTTCGATATATAAATAATCAGTGACGCTTCCATCCCTTAGTTGGCTAAGAGTTGGCTCTTACAACACCCTTGGGGAGAGTTGGGGTGGTGACATAGGTATACTTACTACTGTCACCACACAGCTAGTAGATTGTATAAGATCTCATAATTATCACTACCTATTTTGATTAACATAATAGAATAAAATTTAATTCTAGATAAATGCATAAGGCAACTCACAGCAGTGGCCAGCTCTGATTCATTCATATCTTCTACAAACTTGGTCTGTTCCACTGGAGCCGAAGGCACATCCTCTTCCTTGCTGCCCATCACTAGAACTATGGCATTCTGCAAATTATTATGGAGAAATTTATTTTATCTTACACTGTTCTATACTAATGTGTAGAAGTTTAATGTATATTTGGCAGCTTTGTATGCTTTTTGTAGGACACTTCACTATTACTAACTCTAAGCAGATTGGTCATTTCTAAACACTATGATAGACAATAGTGTAATATGTGTAGCTGCAATAGTACCTGTAGATAAAGTCAGGCAAAAACTGTGCTAAAAAACAGGTCTTCAAAAATTTTGTATCAAAAATTATGACTTTGAATAAGTCTAATTATAATTTAAATTTTAACAGCAAGAGAAACCTAATTATGGATCTAACACAGACAAGAGGATAAATTATAGAATCTGTAGACTCACATTAACTAGTTTAAAATTGCCCCATTCCTCGTCCCTGAGTGTGACACCCTTGCACACAACCTTCTGTCGCTCGGGCTGCACACCGGTCAGTGCAAAGATTTGAGCCTTAAACAGCACAGGGTCATCATCCGTATTCACCTCCACTCCTGGAAACATCTCCTTGCCCCATTTCACTTTGACTATAATCAAACAAACACATGATTCAAATTTTAATGATATTTTTTGGCCTTAGGCTTTGATGAGCTCTTATGATACCTGTAGTCTTTCTATGTTGAACTTCTTTCTGTGTTGCACTCAACTAATGTTTTACAATGTTTAAGAATAGAAGAAGATAAAGAGCTATTAGAGGGTCATAGATCTAAAGTAATATTGTGGTATTAGTGTCTCAAGATACAAAAACATATTGATTTCCATAAACCAACAAAATAATAGTCTGAATAATAACGCTAATAAGAGTTCGAATCCGATTAAAATAAACTAGCTGTTTGTTTTACTTTTTCCTAATTTAACCATCTGGGGAACTTTCCTACATGAACGGTTTGACGACCAAAATGTATGGAAAACTGATATTGAAAACTTTATGACCTGAAAATTAACAAGGGAAAATGAAAACTGTAATGCCGGTCGTAAGGTCAGTTTCGTGTTAGATGCCCATTTTAGGGCACCATGACAAAGCATATACGATTAATTATTAGAAATATACTTGAATTTAGATATTTATGCAATATATATGCAGCCAAACCAATGAAACAGCCTAGATCACTACAAATAAAACAAAAATACGATTTTGATGCTAATTTATCAATCATAACCTCTCTGGTTTTCAAACAGTACAGGAAATTCCCTTCTATGATTAACTTACCTGAATATTTAGGCATTGTAATGTGTTTTTTATAAGTTATTCTACTGTAATAGCTAGATAAGTGTTAATAATACACAAAACTTTTACAATAAATAAGAATTGAAAGTCACGACAACTACTAGTACTACTACACCCGCTGACGACCACAGATAAAGTTTATGAATGGCAATGTAACTGTCAAATAAATGTCAATTCATGAATGTAGTATTAATAATGTCAATTCAATTTTCGCTCATTATGCCGTTGTAAATATTTAGGCAAAATATTTTTCTGGATTTAACCAAAATCTTTTATAATAATTCAATGGTAGTTTAGCCTTGCCTACTACTGCGAAAATCGAAATTCGTAAATTTCGAGGATATTTCTCTGTCACTCAAACGAAGGCGTCATTAGAGTGAGAGAGACAAATCCTCGAACTTCACGAATTTCGATTTTCGCGGTAGTAGTAAAATCTACAATGTATTTTTGTCGTGCTAATAATAGTTTATCTGTGCCGAGCAAAGGTGCCGAGCCACCACGAGCCACAGTCTAAACCATAGACACGGGATAAGGAAAACAAAGACAAGAGTTAATATGACTTTTCGAATTTTCGATTTGGTTTTACCGGGAAATTGGCCGCCAAAAGTTTGGTTCAGGTAAAATTATTGAATTATGTAGCCTTTCTCACGGACTTTTGATACGTACAGTAAACATTATTACAGACTTGTTAATAGAGAGTAAGTAGGTAGGTACCTATTTATTGTGTCTAGGATTTTGCGAATGCTTACTCAATGAGAATAACCATCTCACCCAGAAAATGGGTCAACCAGAGCAGGTAAGGTTTTTATTATTAATTTTATTGTTAGTAGACAGGTAAACATAAGCCCGAAGTTAATATTATAGTTTCTAATTCGGCGAGCACAACACGTCTATTTTTCTCAAAGACACCTACTTGTGTAAATTTTAGTTTGCCAGGATAATTAGCAGGGTCAGGTGAGTGGAATTCGTAGAAAAGTTTAGCCTTTAGGGTTCCACCACAGCGTTTGAGCCCGCGGGCATACTCGAAGGGTTCTCGCTTTTGACGTGTGACGCCGGAGGTCTCACTGCTCTCGTTCGATGAACTTTCCACCCGCGATGCTACGCCCGCGCCCCCAACGCATCGCCACTTCGCCAGTCTCCGCGCAGCCCCCGGTCCAAGCGCACGCCCGTCAGCTACACAATCTGTTTTCGCGGTTTTCCAACTAGTCACAGCTAGTGCAGTGCCTGAGTGAAGTGAAATCTACCCGTGTTGTTGATTGATGCCCAAGAGTTGGATAACATACCTATGTGCGGATTCGATGGGAGCTTAATGTAAGTTCTCAAGCTTTGTTCAATTTAAATGAAGTGCTTACGAGTATGTGAGCTTTTGCGACGTATAGTTAACGGAACGATTGTTAATGAACTGTTAATTAACAATCTATAAAGAGGTTCTGCTGGTATATGTACAAATTGTACACTATAATAATCAAATTTCCACTAAACCAATCGGTATTTAATATTTAGATACAAGCCTACAAATTACCATTATTATTATCAAACCGGAATCAGAAAGTGATTCGCAACTACTGTTGACACAACAAATGACACAACATTTACCAAAAAAAGAGTTGTTCATAGTATGTAATTATATGTAGTGAGTAATTAATTAATCTAAGTTTCTGCACTTAACTATGAAAATAATACATGAAAATACCTATGAATAATGAATACTTATATCCTAGATTGGCTTGTACACTGTTGTGTCAACAGTACTTTCGAATCCCATTCTAATCGCCGTTTGATAATAAGTAGGTACCTCGTAAACAATTCAATCTTACCTATATCTACCTACTATAGTAAGCGACTGAGTTACGAGCTAAAAACTCGCGATATTAAAATCCCTATTTCAAATCCACAAACTCACTTTGCTTGATGTTGGCGATTTGTACAGTGGCGTTCAGAATTGCATGGACGATTTATGAATTAATTCATTCATAAATTGTCCTTGCAATTTTGAGCCCAACTGTACTATGACAAGACTTGGTACAATCAAACATCATCGTCTGCACGGTACGCGTACCTACTTCAATAAAATCGTCCTTCGTTGGTACCAATGGTTCTGTTCTGATGATACATCTGTAGAGCCGTAAATCCGCGAACATGCTCGACTCGACTCGACCGTGTTGTGGCCAAAGAATACCTATTATGATTATGACCAATTATGACGCTATCGATCGAGATCGAGGTCAAGGCATAGGTAATATACTAAAATTTTAGCACTTACCTACCTTCTGTACCAAATTGTTACATTTGGAATTTAGTTAATTGTTTCGTGGACTACTTGTAGCCCCAAGTAGTAATATAATTTGTTCGTTCAAGACCGATTGAGTATTTTTGTCAACGCACACTTTCACTTGGCTATTTTATGTGCGTAGTGGAGGCAATGCAACGAATCCACGATACATTAATATTTCAATGCCGAAAGTGGTCGTGATTCGGTCAGTGTTTTGGAGCGAAATTATTAGAATGTGAATGCTGGGTATAATTAATAACAACTTTCATTGAAATGCTACGTTACAGTGCGACGTTTAGATTTAAGACGCTTTCCAACGCATGAATCTATTTATAATATACCTAATAGGTAGTCATAAAAACAAAATTTTTAACTAAGAAAAAAGTTAAAACTTGACTAACCCAATCTATGTGAAAATGTTCGAGTGCTCTACCAAACAGGTGCGAAATTCCGGATGGAATATCGATCGAGCGCTGGCGATTCATCGACCGGTTATGCTACCGACTACCGTGCTGATGAAAAAAATGACAACAAGGTACCCATTTATGTCCTTGAACCCCTAACATAATACTATTAATCACGTGTTCTATTGTTCATGTGTTAAATAAAATACTTGGATCGGGGACCGATTTTTAGATTCCTTTAATCTTACCATGAGTGCAGCGTGAATTATCAGTTAGCGTTTAAGACTATATAGGAATAGGAGCTAGGTATTATTTTTAAATTTTTGACTAAGTACCTTAGTTACACTACATACTATTTTATTTGACTAAATTTTTGGCTAACTATATCTAAACCTTAAAAGTCTGTTGGAGAGCATCAGAATGAATGCTCCAAAATGGAAACGTCTTGAAATCAAAGTCGTGTGAACGACCACCTTATCCTTTTTCACGCTACAAATAGTAAGTACCATTACCATAGTTCCTTACGAATAACTGATCATTCGTGAACTTTACCGGCATAGTAATAAGGGCTGCAAATAACCAGCCAATGCGATGGCATTTGTAGAGGACGGGTGCTCTTATCCCGCGATAAACGCGACATCGCTGCGCCAGTGTTTACGCGATTAGAATGCAAAAAGCGTCATTAGGTACGCGACTGTGTTTACGCCATGAGCATAGCAAAAAGATAAATATAGGGTTTCGAAGAAAAATGCGGGAGTGCTCGGAACTAGACGCGTAGGATCGCCATTCAAGTACAATCAACAGGATATCAATATTACAATCAAAATACTTAATACTAAGTATATGTATTGTATAGGTGCTGACACCACATTTGACTATTTAGGTACTCAATTGTGATACCATAGAGTAGGTCTGTACATTTGGAATTCGATCTGCTATCTGTCGCCAATGTAGGAGGCCTAACAATCCTCACTTTCGATGTCATAATGATCTTGAAATCCGAGATATTTCGTGAAACTTATCGGGAAACTATACCGTTTCCCATCTACCGGACTCATGATAAAAAGCAACATTTAAATATTTAATGTCAAATTCCCCAAGTTATGTTGTGGGTAATTGAATTACTAGTCCATGGACTGTCCCCAGTCTTTCGAACGCAATGCATAATAAGGATCTACCTGCACCGCATAACCTCTAAGGAAAACGCCCAGTTTCACATAATATTCATAATACCTTCCTGGCCCTGGTCTAATTTAGCGTGACCCTTGGATCGGGAACCACTGCATAAACAGCGAGAACACTGTATAACTGGTTTTCTTGAAAGAATTCTCCATTGTGAATCAGTGTTGATCCCGATCTGAAGAACAACGTTATTAGCCAGCGCTTGCGCAGATTTAGCAACAAATCATAGCTTGCTTGTATTCTTCAGTTCTTTCGGTTTAGCGCAGTCAAGCGGCTATTATACATCGGAGTAAAGTGTGGGTTAAAATTGTCACGATTTCTCTGTTTCTTCTCCCTTTCTGCTGAATATACAGGCGTTTGGTTAACGGTGTCGGAACTTTTAAGGATTGTAGTTTTAGCCCTTAAAAGCTCCGACACCGCTAACCAAACACCCTGTATAAGGGGTGTACCGATAAAAAACTGGCAAATTCAAATGAAAAAACCGGGTCAATATAGTTATAAAACTGTAATTTCTGGCTTTTGTAATTTACTAGGAGGTCTTAAATTAGCTAACTTTGGTCCTTTTTTGTTGCTACTGCAATTTCAGTATTCACAATACAAGTTCTCCAGAACCCCTTCGAAATCTATTTTTCCAAGCTCTTTTTTTAATTCTCCACTGCACGATTTCGTGTTCTGCAGAAGTGACCTATATTTCTGGTTAATATCCATGTTTTTTTTAATATACCCCTGCCTTGGGCGCAGTAATACTCTGTGAAAGGAATTATGTCACATATTATGTGAATTTTTTATGGGTCTTTATCAATTATTTAATCCTATACAAATCTTAGTCTCTTTGGCATAGTTTTATGAAGCGAAATCAGTGCCAAAAAAGTAAGAAGGATAGTATGCATAAGAATAGCCAGATATATTGACAACTGTCCCATAATTTAGAAAACTGCATACAAAAAAAGAAAAAAATGTTTGGAAAAGATATTTTGGAAGAAGTTTCGAAGAAGCTGTACTGTGAGTACCTGAAATGCAGTAGTGACACAAAAGTACTACAGTCAGCTAAGTTAAGACTTCCTGGTTAATTTCCAATGCATGACATTATAGCTACCTAACTGTATCGGTCCGATTTTTTCATTTGAATTTGCCAGTTTTTTATCAGTACACCCCTTATTGGGCTTCACTCTTAACTTGGCGATGTATCTTATACTGCACATTTTTTGACACACTTGGATTTCATTAAGCCAGAACCGATGTTTTTTGGTTAAATAAATTCTACTTTAAACCAAAATTTTAAGTATAACGACCTAATGTTACAATACATGTAGGGATGTAGTCACTCTGGCCAACAGCCTATTTTCGGTGTTCTGCCTTTTCTCCGAACTTTTTTTGCCCGAATTTTATTTGCCAACCAACATTTCGCCGATGGTTCACTTTGACAACTAACTATTAGCAAATTTTTGTATGACGTTTCATTTGGCAGAATTATTATAAAACGGATTATTGTAATGACACAATGTTCTTAGCATACTAATCACTTGTTAAATCTTTCACTAGGCCTAACAACTATTAGACAAATAACGTTTCGTCCACGTTTTGTCAGTGTAACAGTGTCCTTTTCATATATGTGGCAACTTTTGACTTGAACTAAGTAAAAAATAGGTACACATGTAAACCGATCGCCTGCTCATGTACTTGTATTAGACAAATATGAAGCTCATTCGTTAAAAACATATATATATGCAGATTTCTTAACCTGTTTGTTGAAATCCATGTGTCTGAATTTTCCTAAAAAAATACCGTTAAAAAACATCTCACAGAATCCAATTAGGTACGACGACGAGCGAAGCGAGAAGGAGTGTTAGGTTAAACTGCGACCTTACAGCGCGCGAGCCGAGCGAGCGAAGCGAGCGTGCCGCGGCAGAGGCCGGCGAAGCGCCAGAACCGACTGTTTTGTTATTCCCTCGGTAATACGACCCCTCACCGGTTTTGTCGGTTTCGACTTTTTATTCTATAAAAACATTAATATAAAACCCTATGTAAGCTGCTATTAAAAAAACAAAAAAAAAACTGTATAAAATTCACCCCAAATGGCAGTTACATCCTTGTAAAGTAAATTTATGACACTATACCAAAACAAAATTGGTAATAATTAGTTAACTAAATGTATATTATACTCGTACCAACTAAACCATAAACCACATGAAAATATGTATTACAAAAAGTTCCAATCAAAAACCAAGCCCAAAGTTAGAATTGCCAACCATTTAGTTGGGAAATTAACGATTTCATAAAATGCAATTGGAACATGATCATTCGGCGAAATGACTTTATGGGAAAAGTTGGTTGCGATGTAATATTCGTACAAACAATTTTCGAAGATGATTTAGAGAACCACCTATTTTCTGCTCTTAATTAACAAGCTGTAGTATAAAATTGCGATCATTGTCGTCTCAAGCGCACACCCAATACTTTCTCACTTCACAAGTCGCAACCCATCACTTTGCGGTCGTTTACGTCGAAATTTAAAATGAATCCGTCTTATGATCTAAAGAATAAGAGCTATATTTTATTGAAGGTCTATTTTCCTGAATGAAACAGCACTTTGCGTTTATGTTTTTATGAGTCTCATTAAACTCAACATTGGCAGAGTTAGCAAAACGATGTGAAATAATTGCTGCCATTTTGTGGAAGAAACGGTGACATTTGCGGCTCAGCAATTATAGATCTTCTCACTTACTAAGAAATTCTTCGTATTAACCTAGTTCAGGTCGGGTGAAACTTATTCACTTAGTTTTATAGCAAATTAACGTACCTACTTATAAGATCTTGCTAGGTGTGGCGATTATGGGTATTTACATCCTAATGCGTTCATACGTACGCTACTTTTTGCAAGTGGATCTAAGAATTGACTTATTTAACATTGGTTAGCTATATCTGTATCTGGAACTAAGCATTCATTGTTTTGGGTCAAAACAAAAGTGGTAAGAGACCTAGCACACCTTAAAATAACAATAAAAAAGTGATCATTGTTTCGGAATAAAATAAAATAACTTTCGTATTTTCAATTATAACACGAAACCAGGTCAATATGTTTGATGTTTAGGAAACCGGATATTATTATTATTTGCATCTCTTTAATCATATATATTTCAACATTGATACCATTTTTAATATAAACGTGACATGTGATAGCTAATTTGCAAGTCGATAGACTTGGAGATCTTTGAAACTTTGAATATTTATTCAACCAGATTTATTATTATTATTTTCAAGCGAGAACTTCGTAACCAACTATTTCGACAACTTGACAGTCTTGACACTAAATCTTCGTAGGTAAAGGGTACGTAACGCGTGGCATCCATCCACTGACTACAGTAGCTGCTTACCACGCGCGCCGTAACTTCTTTAGGTGGATTTACACCAAACAAGCGAATGCACCTTTCGATTGGGGGATAGAGAGCATTCGCAGTTCTATCCCCCGTTCTACGAAATCAACCAATCACGTTTTGTGTAACGATCCAATTTCGTAGAGTGGGTTAGAATAGCGCATGTTCGTTTAGTCTAAATGCACCTTAAGGTACGTTCAAACCAAAAGAGCATTCGCTGTTCTATCCCCCGTTCTACGAAATCGACGAATTACGTTTTGTGTAGCGAACAAATTTCGTACAGTGGAGATAGAATGAGCATTCGCTCGTTTGGTGTAAACCCATCTTTTGCCTCCGTCCGTCCTTAATAATTGGGCATTTTCGCGAGAAGAGATCCAAACAAAAATTTAATGTTTTTCCTACTCAGAATAACGAGTTCTTTCAATCTAGGAGAAAACAAGTACAAGAAAAAAATGGTCCCACATTTTTCATACATTTTACATGCTCTCCACTTTGTAACCGCTGTACAAAGTGTTTGAAAAACGGTTACGTAATAGAAACAAAAAGTTGGGACACTTTTTTTCTTCTAGTAGGATCGAAAGAGCTCGTGATTCTGAGCAGGAAAAACATAAAATTTACCTGTTTCAGAAAAATAAATTTTTGTATCTCTTCTCGCGAAAGTGCCCAATTAATAGTAGATTTAATTACAGTATCTTACATACCTTCTTGATTTACTTGATTTACGCATGTGCGTTAAATGAATACCTAGGTAATAGGTATACCTATGATACCTACCAACTACCGCCAATTGATGTTCAACCGCGATAACTACAATTTGTTGTAACATACCTTAATCATATCAAATTATAATCAAATCGGAACATAGTCGTAGTCCAAATTCGGGCGACGCCGGGTCGTTGTCCACCCCGTCACGGTTCACGCACCGGCGCCGACGCATCTCCTAACTTCACACCACCGCCTACTCTTCCACACACCTTCTTAATACTTATCATTATTTGAAACATGACCTTTATTTTGTCCGTAACAAAGTCGATTTCCCAACGACTTTAGGTCCCAAGATAAGAGGTATTGAAAGCAACTAAACCATTGCGTATATTTCGGAATACGTATAATTTTATATTTACACTATATTGGAACAGTTATTGCTGATAATAAAATGGCTGGAAAATTTCCGATGTTCCAATTTCAAAAATAACAACCGAATAAGTTGCGTGCAAAAGACATAAACGCGCGCGCCGATCGAGAAAAAAGTTTACGACTTTGGAAGCAAATTCAGATAACGACATATAAAAACAACTACCTACATAAGATAGCTTAAATTACTTTTCATATGTAAACTTATTTAAATTGTGCTTTCGTAGCCTCTATTATGCCCTGGCCACGACATCGGTCTAAGGCGACCGGCTTAGCGGAAAACGTATGGTGCTCCCTCTCGTACCTATATCGGCATCCCGCTCGCACTCATGGATTCGCTCGCCGCTGTTAGCCTTAGACCGATGTCGTGGCCAGGGCATTAAATACCTTTTTAATTGAAAGTATACCTAAATACAAGTAAGTTCAAGTAGCTCTATCTATCTATCAGTTTGATAAGTGAGGTACCTACTTAATATTGTTATACCTCTTCCAGCCCATTTATTATAAATTGCAGTCTCCGCAATAAGAACATCTGTATTACAATATTTTATGGATACCTATCTGTATTTTAGCTTTATAGGTTTTATATGAATACGCCTTAACTTGGTTATTAAACTGGATTGGATGTAAACTTTGTCATAGGTATACAAGGTCGTTTTACGGATACTTTGTCTGACTAGCTAAAAGAGAGACGAGACGTGTTATGCGTAGCATTCGATCGAATAATAATTGATTTTCCGGTCTCAGATACTGTAGTTGAGTGGGCTATTCGGGAAAAAAGTTTAAACGGTTTGACATTTTATTATCTAAATAAATATACTGAAGGATACCAATACTAACTAATACCGACTAGTCCGAAGTTCATTCAACATCAACTTGGAAATCAGCCGACATATATATACAATATATGAACAATAAATTGGCATCAAGTTGAAATTTATTCCTAACTTACTATCGTGAATATCGTAATTAACACGCCCAAATTCTTTAATTTTATGCACGCATTCAATCTATTGTATCATTCGTATGGCGTCTATATTTTTGGTGGTAAGTATTCGCTTCAAACATTTTGATTACATAACTTACGGTAAAGTAACCGAAACGATCGGTGCAAACATTCTACAGTTTTAACATAATGCTTGAAATTATTGAAAGTGAAAATGATCAGACTCAAAGTAATATAAAAATATATTACTTTACTTTCACGTTTCTTACACAAGAATTTATTAGATTACAAAACTACATGTTAGTTTCGAATGTAACATGTATAAAAAAATGATAAAAACGGAGGGGAAATAACTCGCTTGTAGTTGTGCGGCACTCATTGTGATATACTTATAGGTGGATTTAGAGTTTAGTTAGACCAAACGAGCGAATCCTCATTCTATCCCCCACTCTACGAAATTCGTTTACACGAAACGTGATTAAACGAAATTCGTTGATTTCGTAGAGTGGGGGATAGAATGAGCATTCGCTCGTTTGGTCTAAATCCACCTTTAGGCGATTTTCCTTCAGGTGTCAATGTAATTAATAAATGGAATTGTAACGCCGCGCTTCGCTAGGCCAGGACACGCAACGACCGACATGTATGGCATGATATCATTTGTCTGATTAATTACCTCGACTTAAAAATGTCTGATGAATATTATAGGTAAAAATATATAACACATAATGCAGCTGCCACTATAAATTTTTATTTCCTTAATAAATAAATAATTTGTGACAATTCAATCCCTTATTCGGTTCTTACTTTGATTTGGGGTACTGATAAATATATTCTTACTGCGGTCACCACATGGCCAGTACTCTTTACAATATATTTTCCAAACGGTCAATTGACTTTTTCTTGTCGTAGGTACCTACTAGAAGAATGCAAGTCGTCAA
>JALPQI010006057.1:0-62731 GCA_025490895.1 Thaumatotibia leucotreta
AAACTCGATAGGTTTCTTTCATATTTATGTTTTTTGGTCAGTCAATATTAAACTTATAGGCCGCCATATTGTTTTTAACGTGACGTCGCATATCCTATGTTACCCGCGACGTCACGAGGATTATAATGATACCTTACACTATTAAAAACGGTTAAGTGGTCCCGAAGATCTGCGCGTTTAAAGAAAATATGAAACATACATAGGGACTGAACACATATAACTCTCCTTTTGGCAGTCGTGTAAAAACAACTAACTACTTGTAGTTAACTACCATCAGGCTATACACGGTGCTCGTGAGCATTCCGAAAGATTTTAATGCTGGATTCCTGACCACATTTAGAATCTTTAATGTTATATAAAATTTCCTGGATTCGGCTTGGTTTCAGAGATAATCAACCTTTTTTCGAAATAAGTTTTTCGACGTAACTCGTCATTTAACTTCTTTATGATTACAATGCCACCACAATGTGTTCTAATATTACCACACCTTTTGCCTGACAATCAAAAAATACGAATAGACTTGACGAAATAACCTGTATCTAAAAAAACAATTGAAATAAATAATTTAAACAAATTGTTGTTATGATAAAAAGTACTGGAAATGTTAAGAAATATTCAAAAAGACTAAAAAAAAAGAAAAAAACAATTTTTTTTTTGGTGGAATTGACTTTTGGTCTCATAATATTTTATGTTTATTTTGATGCCTAGAATGCACAGTTAAAATCTTTCGCAATGCTCGCGAGCACCGTGTATATAATGTTTATTTCTTGCCAACGTAGCATAATACAATTATTATAACTGAAAGTTGGGATGTGGCTCATGTTTGTATACCTACGTAGAATTAAATGGAGCGTTATTTTCTAAGAAGTGAACTGATTTGTAATGTTTACAAGCTGATTGTGAGTGAGCAAACGGTTTCATTCAGTTAAAATTGGTACGATGCGACTATGTTATCTACTTTCTTGACATAACATTAGGTTACAATTTAACATTTACTGACTAGATTAGGAAAACCTACTGCGTAACAAATTGGTATTTGCAGATACTACCAATGTCGTCTCTGGTGGCAAGCATCACTATTAATATAAGTACTATACAGAGTTGGGCAAAAAGGAATATGATTACTTTTGTAAATTACATTTGTATGTGTAATTGGAAGGATTAATCATATTACTTTTTGCCCAACTCTGGTACTATACATATTGTACTGTTTTTTTTTTAATTTTCCGCCTTTTTGTACAGACAACATATGGAATTTTTTTAAATTATTCCTTATTATCATTATTTATTCTGTGTTGTTTCACTGCTAGGCAAATTCCTCTCTTCTTCGTGTCTTTATATGTTGCTAAGCTGGAACAATTTTTGTATACAAGTACTGCAATATCATGCAGGTGTTTTGTGTCTGACGCGATGCCGCGTTACATTTGAGAACGATTCAGTAGTTTTTCACCCACAAGTCATTTGACATGCAATATAAGTAAAATTATTACGCGAATTTAATTTTCTATGTAATTTTTGATTTATTAATTCTTGAAAGCATTAATTTAGGAATCTTGTTTTCAAATTTTTTATGAAATTAATAAAGTTTTACAAATCTTATTTAGTACCAGTGACTTTGCACCCCTGGCTTAGAGCTCAATCTTCATTTCGGCGAACGTTTTCTAGTCGTTATTCATTATAAAATCAATAAACTTTCAAATATAATAGAATTTCGATATTTTACATTCAGTACCTATGAATCTGACAGCTGTTTGTACCTCACGACTACGTAGCGCCGCCTCGTTGCAGAAAAAATATCGAAAACCCTCATTTAATACATTGTAAAATTAGTAATAATAAGAAACCTTAGCTACAAAACTAAAACTAACAAACCCTAAAATAACTCTTACTGCCTTTTTTTATGTGACGAAGGTACACAACTGAGCTCTCAGTCCACCTGATGGAAAGCGGGAACTGAGGCCCATGGACATAGTGACCAAAAAATCGCCTATGCGCTGCCTACCCTGAGGGCTTAGATGCTTAATTACAAAGAATCGACAAAAGGATTCACTGGATAAGAGACTGAAAAAGAATACCTTATGCGTCCATATTTAGTTTATGTTGTGTCAAGTTACCAACACGATATTAAGCACCTATTGACATGTTATTTGTCAATAATTATATGTTATTAGGCTCGTGCGCTCACTAGGCGACTAACGTGTAATTATCGATGTAATTTGAGGCAAGCAGTCCATTTGTCACTTGTCACTAAAGGGACATTATTAATGAGGCTCACCCAAGTCATTGTCCCCTTTCAATAGGTCGTGACAGATGCAAAGTATGCCAATACGCTTTGTCCAGTCTCTTTCAGAGTTCTGGAGAGTAATCGAAAATACATTACGGTAGAGATATAAAATAGGTTAAAAGTTACCATTAAAAGACGCGGCGTGTAATATAGATTTGTCATTTTGAAATATAACATTATACCTACGCGTTTTAACCCCACCTTGCTAAAAAATCTACACTTATATTGATTTAAACTTTCACGAGTCTCACTCATATTTTAAAGACAAACGGGTCTTAATCGCGTAAACTTACGTGTTATCAAATTATATTCTGACGTTTCGGGCATTACACCTGTGGTCGTAGGCAGTTTGTAATATATAGGTATACTAGGTATACAAGTATATACTTAAACGTAAGGTTATAATTAAACGCGATTAAGACCCGGTTGTCTTTAAAATATGAAAAAATCTATACTTAGCACTATGCAAGTCAATCTAATTCCAAAAATGATAATAGAAATTGGTTTATACAAAAAAAAACTGGTACTTCCCCTACACGTAAAGTGGGGATGTTTTTTTATTGTATTGAGATCCTATTTTGTGGGTGTGTACCGTATTGAATAAATTTCTTTAAAAGGATAGTGGTCCCACAAAAAAGTTTTTCTTTCAAGTCAATATTTTCGGAGATAATTGCTCCAAAATTTAAAAATATTGTGCTTGGCAACTGATTTGTTCGTGGTTTGGCAATTGATTGATTGTTTTGTGGGTCCGAAAAACATGAAAGGAATCATAAGTACACATAATACTTTAAAATAAAACTATTTCGAACGTAATCGGCTCAGCCGGTTTTGAATAATAACAGAACTCTTCATTGAGCATGGCCCGATATGCTCTTGGCCTTTTTTTTCTTGTTATAAAAACGACTGATTGAACATTATAAGTCGCTAAGGAAATACGTAATTTTGAGAGAAAATGTACTGATATACTATAATACATAATTATCGTCCTAGTTTCCTTCTTTATGATAAAATTGGAAATGTTTTGGTATGCGTATCTGCATACAATTGAACTCGTACACAGTCATGTGGCTTTAGGCTACCAAATAATAGGCACGGCGAACATATTTTGTACGAACAAAGCTATACCAAAAAGCCGAGACAATACCGCGGTATTGTCGACATCATTTCTAGTAGGTACCCTTACCAATGAATATCATGGAAAAATTATAAATTGACCTAGTGAAGTAATGGATAACTCTCCATTACATTTAAAATTTTATTAAACCGGGCTTTTCTCCGAACGTTTCAACCGCCGTGACTTCGGTGGCAGCCTTAATACATGAATCCCGAAACACCAAAAACCTATCTTACGACCTAGTTTTCATGCAAAATTAAATTAATTGAAAAATTAAGGTGAATTTTTTACTATTTTTAAATAAAAATTTTTTTTAGCCTTGTTGTACAAATAGTTGAGTCAAATGATTAGCTTAATTAGTTTGCTTATCTAATGAGCTCTCTAACGAGATTTTTTTGCAGGGATAGGACCGATAATAAACGTATAATTCCAGAAGTATCACTTGCGCCCGTATTCGTCTGTTTGAAATTTTAAAATGGCCGCCATTTAATTATCGTTGGCACAAAAAAAAATTGTATGGTAATTTATAGATAAAATTGATTGTAGTTTAAGCCCTTGAATGCTCCGACACCGCTAACCAAACACCCTGTATATGTAAAGGTCTCTGGTTGTCAGAATAAAGAGAGACATAAGATTTAGATATGTAAAACGATCTGCATCGTAGTAAGGATCAGCTTAAACAGCATCCCAGCGCCAAGCATAGAGCTACTTAACGTTATGTTAATGCATTTGGTAGAATTGTACTTTATCTAGCTCGCATTTATCCTGCTCAGTGCTCATGGGCTTAATCTTAATATAGTTTAGTTAATTGCCCCTTGAAATTTATTGTAAGGCGTTAATAATTTTTATTTGTTAGGAAGAGACAAAACAGTTTTATTTAACTAAAATGGATATGTTAGACGAATACTAATATAAGGACGTGTCTAAATTTTTATATTTTTTATAGGTACTCGCATTTCAAAATCTGTACAATGTACAATTGTACATACATAAATTAAAACTAACTAACCTAACCTATATCTAAGATTGGCCCTTGTGAAATTATACTGAGGATGCCGGCGGCATTTCATTGATGTGTCGTAATGCTGATATGCTGTGCGAGGATGTCGCGCGGTATTTAGTTGCATAAACTAGACATTTCGCGATTTCGCCACACAATTTACGTGTGCTGTAGTCCCATCTCGGCTAATTTAGAGAAAAATTACCTTCCAAGCGCGAAGTAAATCGTACCAAAATAAGAGTAATTAAGGTTGATTCGATGTACAACCGAATCGATTCAAACTCGCTGAACCGTCACAATCGGTTCGCTATTCAAATTGTTCCGTCTCATTTTAGGGTTCTGTACCCAAAGGGTAGAACGGGATCCTATAAAGGTGCATTCAGACTAAACAAGCATTCGTTATTCTAACCCCTTACTCTACGAAATTCGATCGTTACACAAAACGTGATTCGTTGATTTCGTAGAGTGGGGGATAGAATAGCGAATGCTCGTTTGGTCTGAATGCACCTTTACTCAGGCACCGCTGTTTGTCTATCCGTCTATCACCAGGCGGTATATCGTGAACCGTGATAGTTAGACGGTTGAAATTTTCAGTGTATTTCCGTTGCCGCTATGACAGCAAATATTAATAATAGTTATAATTTAAGGGTCCAAACAACAAACGCAATTTTTGCTCGTTTTGCTCGATATTAATAATGATAAACGCTTGAAATATTTCAATAAGGTTCCCTTTTTTTAATATAAATAGTGAATAATATTTTCTCGCGGCTACCGCGAGGATTACTCATGAAATAAAACTATGAAAACGGATAAACTCGCGTACATTAATAACCTTTAACTACTAGGGTGGTGCGGCGGGGGAGTCTTCCGCAGACCACGAACCCTGTAAAGTGTTCGAAACGTCGGAATAGTTAAACGTAATTAATATACGCGAGTTTATCCGTTTTCATAAATAGTGAAATTTAAAAAATGTTTATACAACAAACGTGATTTTTTATGATAAATTAATTGATAATGATAAATTGATGACTCGTTACCTTTTGTTCGCGAGTCCAACTCGCACTTGGCCGGTTTTTTGACGGGCCAAGCGCAATGTGAAAAATGCCGACTGATTTACGAGTATTCAAGATAACTTGATGAATCACCCGCGTGTGAATGAGCGAAAAAATGATCGCGCCGTAAAATTGGAAAGGGTTTTTACTGCATACTGCCCCAGATGTAGTAGATTGGAGTTAAAGGAAAACGCAAAAAAGTATAAAAAGATTCGTCTTAACCATTGGAACGCCGCTGTCATAAATTTGCTTATCGATTAAATTCTTTAATATTTTTAAATGATAGTCCAAATGGCTTATGATGGATCTGTCACTCGGTACTTTAGGGTACTTAGGTAATGAATTTTGCTATCCAAACAATTACTACTTTTCCATTACCTACACAAAATCATTTTGTAACTTTTACAAAAGCAAACCTGTCCGACTTGTGAGTGAGTTTCATAATGTATTTATTTATTTAATACATCTACAACTAACAGCTGACAAGCCAAAGCGTTACAGATGGTAAGATAAAAAACACTAAGTAAGATAAGAATGTAAGCCGAGCCAACGGCGTATCAAATCAAACAGAAGTATAAACGCAACCTATGAATTAGAATCGGCTTCCGGGTCTTGCTAAGAATAAAAAACCGGCCAAGTGCGAGTCGGACTCGCGCGCAAAGGGTTCCGTACCATTATCAATTTATTATTAAAAAAATACAGTTAAATCAACCTACCTCAAAAACTATAGGAGATAATTTTATCAAACCAAAAATCATTGATAGAATTTATTAATGTGCATAACATATATTTTTTTCAGAATTTTATATCGCGTAGTTTAAAAAATAGAGGGGGGGGGACACATTTTTCAGACTTTGAGACCTGATATCTCGAAAACGATTTGCTTAAATAAAAATGTGATGTATAAACCTTCATATCATTTTCAAAGACCTTTCTATTAATACCCCACACGCTTACGTACAACTAAAAAAAAAATTCTATCCCTCAGTTACATGTATGGAGGGCCCCCACCCCAATGGTTTTTTTTTACAATTTAGTATCACATTCCTGTAGCGGTTTATACAACACATATTCTTACCAAATTTCGTTACTGTAGCATTTATAGTTTCCGAGTAAATTGGCTGTGACAGACGGACAGACGGACAGACGGACATGACGAATCTATAAGGGTTCCGTTTTTGCCATTTTGGCTACGGAACCCTAATAAACCAACTAGGAATCGGATACCGGTTTTTTCACCATGTAAAAGAACGGTTCTTATTTCGTTCTTCGGTATATACCTTCTTTATTCATTCAACACACACTCGCGGTCAATAAATACGGGACAGGTGGATTTTTTCATAGAATTTTCTGTACTGGAAACATGCTGATTACAAATATTTAAAATAAATATTTATTATACAAGTGAAACCGTTTTTAACATCAAATTGTATTGGAATTAACCTGAAGTTTTCACCCGATCCGAAAAACGGAAGTTTATCACACAGAATTTTATCGTCGGAATTTTATCGTATGATGAAAAATAGCTACTCATGATTTAAAAACTCGTATTACCATACATTTTAGGTGGTTTTCTTAAACGGTCTACATTTTGGTCTCTACAAACCGACCTAACGACAATTTTAAAGTTTTTTTTGGATTTATTTATAAATGTAGAGAAATTACAATACAAATGAATGAATGATTTAAAAATAGATTTTACCTATACTATAAATATTTTGGAAAGAATATTTTAAATCTTCATGTTTGCATTATTTCCTACGAGAAAAACCACCTGACCCGTATTCATTGATCGAGTGTGTAGTTAAAGTAGAAGAATACATAAATAGTGTAAAATATTCACCTATTTCAAGGTTTTTCAAGAAAACCGGTTCCGATCCCTGAAACCAACTACGTCATACAAATATAAAATCCAAATCGTAAATTGTTGGTAGGTTTTTTTCTGTTATTGCGAGGATATTAGGCGAGGAAGTCGAGGAAATGAGCATCCTTATACAAAATTTCCTACCTTTGCACACTGTACACAAGGAGACCGGAGTTCTGGTCCGGTCCTTGATTTGTTTATACACCGTGCTCGTTAGTAAATTATTTAGAGACTACAATGTCATATGAATTTATCTACATTTGGCTGTTTCAAAGATATTTCTCTCTACAAATTATTGTCGTCACAATTTGAAAAAAAATATACATTATTTTGAAAACGGTGTTACCACTATAAACCACCAAATAAATAGAAGAAACACTGCAAAAACTTTTTATAAACAAAAAAACTGAACTTTTTATAATAGACGTAATAAAAAACTTTGTATAATAGATATTAGATGTAAGTTTAAGAAAGGGTGTTTTTTTCTTTCGCCAACTAATTGTTTTGCAGTTTGGCGAAGTTTTTGTAGTAGTTTTAAAATATTGTATCAATTTTAGAAATAAAAAAACATTAAACCTAATTCTTTGTGGTTTATGCATTTATTTTGTTTTTTCAAATCTTGCGATGTTTTCGGGATATTATTGCCGCCTGGTTTTAATGAGAGTGAGATAAATTAAGGGAATTCCTCAAATTTTGCAATCACTTATATAACACTTGCTTGTAATGCTTTTGTAGTTGATTATTTAAAGCTTTCATATGGATTATAGGTACATAAAATGAAAACCCTCATTAAAACGTTTCCGAACAAAAACCTTTACTGCTTTGGAATGGTTATAATTTCTCAATATTTCACTTTTTATAGCCAGAGAGCTAGCCTCGAAAAACGTTTGAAGTTTCATGATTATTTGTGTTTTACACTTTCTAAGGGCTTCTATAATCAAAACGACGTAGTTAACTTGAGAGAATTCAAACCATCGTGAGATATATCAACATTTAAACAATATACTAAAACGTAACAATGGAACCGTAAGTAAATACCTAAATTAGAAAGCCTTCTTATTACTTTGCCGGCACTCATTTTGTGCGTCATTATGGAATCGTTTAATATCCAGGTAAAGTTGTGCTCGGGAATTTGGCGGCAAATTTCATATTAGTATTTTTGTAGTCGCTGAGTAGTACAAGTAACTATTACAACAAATAATTAATAATCATTGAATATACATTGTATTTACAGAAAATGTAGTCTATAATCAATTTCATTGTACTGAAATTAGTTTGTAACTATTGATGATAAATAGATAAAACAGATGGATTACAATTAATTATACGTCTGTTTCTAACCATGAAATATCGATAAAATTAGAGGATCATCAATGTCATAAATTATTAAGATACAAATTCAAAGCTTTAGGTATCTTAGACAAAGAACTGAAATTACACAGCATAATCATAATAATTAGTAACTTCAATGATGCCTGATTTGGAACTGATTGTCCGCTCACTAGTTAGAATTTGTTTGAATTGTGAAAGCAACTAGCTCTTAGACCATTTGGTTTTGCCGCGGACATACGCAAGCTCTCAGGCGATAAAGCAATAACTACCCGGTTTTAGCATAAAACAGCCATTATGGAGCGATAACTTCATGAGGCACATTAAGTTAGCGTTAGCAGCTTTCACCCAAATATGCGTAAGGTTATGTTTTTGCTTGTTTACTGATACTAAGATTGGAATATAATTCGTAGATGAGTATGAATACCTATTTTTATCAATTAATTGTCGTTCGAAACATGTCGTGCGTAGTAACTGTAATACATGTGAGTTCAACTGTTTCATTATATTCGGTAAAGTCGGGTTACATTACCCCTAGGTACCCACACGAAAAAAACCGTTTTGATTGACTTAAATAAATATAAAGACGGCATCTAACATAAACATGCGGTAAGGGGTTAAATAAACGATTTCAAGCAAATAATCTTGTTTCAATTCAATCATTAATTTGTCATGGTGGTTTTTTTTGGGTAGGCAATGTAACTTAACGGTTTATTAATAGATAGATAGATTAATTTATTTCTTAATGAAAATTACATGTCATTTGTTAACAAATAGCACAAATTCACAAAAAGATCGTCAAATGTATATAAAATAATAATATTAAAACAAATTCTAAACATCAATGCATAATTAAATTCACAAAAAGATCGTGAAGTGTATAAAAAACAATAAAATTACAATAAAGTTGATCGTCACTTTTAATTTTCGTTATCGTATTATGTAGCTTGTAATAGGCATGATGACTGGCAAGTCAAATCAGCATCTTTTTTCGAACTGTCAAAACGATCCCCATTATGGAATAGTATGGAATTTTATATGAAATACTCAAAAGTGACGTCACGTTTGAGTACTGCCAAATGACCTACTCTTTTAAGTTTTTTTCAATTTATTAAATAGAAGTTCTGTACAAAAATTACTGCAATCTACATCTTAGTAATAATTTCTTTGTGTATTATGTCGTGCATAATGTTAAATAATTTATTTTAACTACAGTCATCATCCCTATTCTTAAATGTAACGCAGCTTAACTAGGCCTAGCAATGTATAAGTTGCAGAACATTCTTTAAATTGCAGGAACATTCTCGAAAAGTTTCCGAGAAATTTCATGAGAATTTAATAGAAAGTTCCCATTGAGAATGTTACCATGAGAACTTATAAAAATGTGTCATAAATAATTAATTTTATATCCCAGATAAGTAAACAAGGCAGTAAATATAACCCAGAAGGCACGTATTAGTACCGTCTTGACTTGATTAGATTATTTGTTAAAAGATTTTACATTCTTTATCTATGTCAGCCTCCGTAGCCGCGTTGGTAGTGACCCTGCCTACGAAGCTGGAGGTTCCGGGTTCGAATCCCGGCGAGGGCATTCTTTGTGTATTTATTTATCACAAATGTTTGTTCCTCGGTCATGGCTGTCTATGTATTTTAGTATCTATATGTATCTAACTATTATATATATCGTCGCCTGGTACCCACATCACAAGCCTTAATTGAGCTTACCGTGGGACTAGGTCGATTTGTGTAAGATGTCCCAAGATATTTATTTATTTATTTATTTATGGAAGTTTTCGCAACTTTTTAAACTTCTCCTCGGTACAACGCTAGGCTACTCAATCCACTAAGTCAAGTAAATAGCGCAACTCGAATGCCAGAATCGAAGTGGACTTAACCCCAAAAATAGAAGCGTGGAAATGATTAAAAGACATTTTCGCCAAGGAAAACTCTGAAGACCCTTACTCCTTGAAAGTGTAGTGTTCTCCGGCGCCCTTGTCGGTACAAGTGCCGGAAAATACTTTTTGCTGATGGGTTTAGGACGGGTGCGTGCAAAAATGTTTCCAGGTACTATATAATATATTTTCTTGGCAAATCTATTGACAATATAACGACTTTAATTTATTAAGTCCGCGCTATGTTACAAATTGTACTATTTTTTTATTGCTTGAAGATTTTTGCTAACAAATCGATTTGGTATTTCGATTTTCAACCATGGTCTCGGCATGCATGTTCATATTAATGAAAAAAAATCATTAAACTGGAAGACAAAGGTTCATTCGTAAGACTGCATATTTAAAAACAGTACAAATTTTTTGGCATTATTACCACCCAATGGGGTCCAAAACTGGTAGACCACATTTTTTTGTTGACATTGTGTAACGCTGCTTAGGTAAGTATCCTATATTTTGAAATTCCTGGCATTGTTACATATTGTTATTACAATTTAGTAATTATGGTTTCAAGTGAACAAGATGCTCTTAAATATAATTAATCACTAAATTAAAAAAATTAAAACTCTGACATCAACCGATTTCTCTAAGACCCCGAAGAATTCAGTTGAATTGAGATCCTTCTCATTTTTACCGTCGGATAAAAAGTAAGATAAACTTTTGTCCTCGCAATTGCGGGGTTGAAATAACTGTCAAGTTCAGCAAGACGAAGACAATGATTTAAATAACTTTTTAATCACCTACCGCTTCGGTAGGATTGTGGAATTCTTCATCCGTCCGATTGCGTACAAAACTTTGAGAATCTTTGGGACAAATTTTAAAGCCGTGATTCCGTATTTAATTAATAGAATATTTTAGAATTATACCTGCCGTGAGGCTTGGACAAATTGAATTATATATTTTTATACCTATGTATTCGATTTCCGTAATGTTACGTAGGTTTGTAGATATTTGAATATGTGCCAAGTTTTGCCTTAGTGTGTTACAGAAGCATTTCTCAAAGAGTTTGTACACGTAACGTTCCCTTTTGTTACCAAATTTCTATTTATTTTTGGTAACAAAAAAATTTATTCAAATATTTTGGAACATTTTGGCAAACGATCTTGCTCAGCATCATTGAATCTACTAAGACGGATAGAATAAATGCTGAGGAGACGGTCGTCATAATTTTTGAGAGTTGTGTAGGAGCATTCCTCGAGAATGTCGCTTACGTAACGCGATTCTTTTAGTACTTCTAAAATTGATAGGAACCCGAGTTCTAGTGTGGTAATATTTCGGGACTTAACTTACACGTTCACACAGTTTTTTCTAACTTTGAGCATTTATTTAAAGTAGCTCCCATATATAGTATAAGCGTCACGTAAGCGACATTTTCGTGGAATGCTCCTGTATTGAAAAGAATAGTTTTACTTTGTTACCACATACAACAGTTTTTATTTAATGTATGTAGTGTTAACTTACCCAGATTTTTATGGTGGAGTAGATTGCCCGTTCGCGATTTTTGTTACCTATTTAAAACTTCGTCGAAAATAATAATCTCTTTTAAACCAAAGAAACATACTGAAGCTTACCATCGCTGGAGGTGGGATTAGATCAACGTTCTCAGCATTCACGGCTGATGTCTAAATACTCCAGCTTGATTATATCAAGCTCAAGCTAAAGTTTGAGGTAGGGGAGAGTGGGTATGTTCATATTTTTATATATAACGGCCACTAATATGCATAACTTACCACCGAGAAGGGATGAAAATATGGCAGTTAGTTTCTTCAAAAAAAATTAAAACGTGTTTTTGACACCTCAAAGTAAATTATTAGAGTCATTTTTAAGTGCATTTATTTCAGAAAACTTTGCTCAGTTATAAACGTAATTCAATACACTCCATAAGCTAATCTTTGAACTATGTATGGAATGGTTTACTTTATGATTAGGATACCGGTTATTTTTATTTTTTGCTTTAACTTTTCCATTTTTGGTTGGGGTACTTTCGTAAAGCCAAGAATTTATGAGAATCCTTACTACCCTACTACGAATACTACGAATGTACCCCAATATTTTTGTTTAGTGAGAATTTTGTTATTTCCATATGAAGTCGTCGATATATGTAAAAAATATTTGTTTATAAATACAGACAGTTGAGAACAAAACTAATACTGTGGTAAAAATACTATGTACGAAGGTAAAACAATCTGACGTTCTTACCTTACTTTTCATTAGCTCTGAGCTGAACTTTTAAGAAAGCCAGATAATATAGCCACCAAGCATTATTGATTTCATTTAAAAAATGCTAGCACTTTCTTTTCTACGAGGCGTAGAGTAAAAAGTGTACGGATACTCCCCACTTTCCCCTATTTAATGTTGGACACTCACTGTTATCCGCTGAGCTCGGAGTTGGCGCTTAGTATGAAAGCTAACACGACACAGTAGGACAACTGAAGTTGATTACAACTATTGGTATCGCCGTATATTTGGCTGAACTAGTTTTGCGCCGCTTGTTTGTTCGAAAAGCTGCGTTGTCTGTGTTTTAAGCCACTTTATCATTATAGGAGAACGTGTTTGATTTAAGTATCAATTATAGATTAATATTTTGATTTATTTAGTGTGGGTATGGGTAGTTTTAGTAAAACGTCTCACTTTGTCGCTTACCATAAAGACGAGATTTCCTTGTCTCTTCTTGATATGAATAAACTGACAAAATGGCTTTATGGCAAACGACAAAGAGGGACGTTTCACTAAACTCACTCACATTTATTTATTAAAACAAAAGTTTACACGGCGTTACAGTAATCACCAATCAATTAATGAAACTAAAATTAAACAATTGAAAAAATGAGATTCAGATACACATATACAAATCAAAAACATTAATTAACAGAGACCCAACAGTGTGGCTCCGTTGCGTCCGCTGAACCGGCGTACACTGAAAAAAATGCTAAGTTGGATTTATCAGATCTTGCGTAATTCTAACCGGAAATTAGGTTGATTGGGTCATGTCACAATTTTTTTTAATTTTACCTAAGTTTTAATGTTGGCATTCTACTAAATTAATTTGGTTGATTACACCAGTTTCTTGTTGATTTCACTAGTTGTTTGGTATAATATACAATGTTCTTTGTTGATTTAACCAGAACTCTGGTATCGACTTCAACCTTTTTAGTTTTGTAAATTTTATAGCAAGGATTTGTGACATATATTATATCAAAGTTTCCTCGTAATATAGCCAACCTAAGTCACTTTGGCAAATATTTTTTTCAGTGTAGGGTTCGGCAGGTTGCTCCGAAACCGCCGAAAGACGCCCTTCGGTCAGTTCGGCCAGAAGTCCGGACTCGGAGATCGAACGTCGCATAAATTTCAACTGGGACGGGGAATGGGCTGTGCCAACGGCATAGAAGCCGGTAATCCCTCGTCTTAAGGACAGTGGTAACAGTGGTAGTTTTGTGGAAACGGTGACTTCGGTGTGCTTATCGTTTGTCGTGTTCGGTGAAATATGAGCCTGCAGTAGGACATGACATTAAGTAGTGCCGGTGCAAGACCTCCCTCGACCAGTTTTATCTGACTCATATAGTCCATTTCAAATACGAAGGCCCGATGCCATTCGAAACTTTTGTCATTTAATTGGTCCACTACAAATTGGCACGTGCCGTACATCGATGTATGCAAAAAATATCACGCCACAAAATGGTCTGGACAGGCCGCCTAATGGCTTTGTCAAGTGGAATCGGGCCTTTGTATATGAAATGGACTTTACATACAATGTAATGCTTTAAATAGATTTGGATTTCAATATTTTGCTTTGACTTAAACTAAAATGTAATTGGATTAATCGTATAAAATCATGACACACAAACATAATATCGTCTTTTGTGTCTGATAATAGATTCACTAAATTAATTAATAATATGAGTGCTATCAGAAGTGGGATCATTCGACGTAAAATTTAATTACGCCCGCCATTTGATAAACTTGGCCCGATAGGTAGAATATTATCTTTGATAATAAACTTATTCGTTGTGAGGATATTAAATTTCGACACTGAAACCAATTTCATTATTTTAGTTTTTGATATGTTTAAAGTTTGACGCAAATTCGAGTTTCAAAACGTGCGCCGATTATTATTTTGTTTCTTTATTAATTATGTGACGACTTATATCTTATTCTGTACCTTGTGTTTCGTATTTTGTAATTAGTGCGCTTGTACATAAGTACAAGCGCACTAATTACAATATATACACTACAACTACTACAATAAATGCACTATAAAGTGCATGATGCATGGGTCATAGGAAAAACAAATCAAAACGACTTGTTCAAAAATGCTCCTCCAGAATGTATCAATTTAAGGTGCTTATTCAAAAGTCTTTTGCTAGCCTATTTCTGTAGTCCACAAACTATTACTGTGCAAAAGCTTCTCCCTAGATCAGGCGTGGATCCAGGATTTCGTTGAGGGGGGAGGTGGAAGTATTTTCGTTAATTCTTGACACGAGAGGTTCGGCCCGTGTCGGAATTTTGGTGCAATTGTCCTCGCAATTAATTACTTCATCAACAGCCTGTGATAGTCCTCTGCTGGACGTAGGCCTCTCCTATTAACTATGCGTATAGACGCATTAGGAGGTAAATGCCCATAATCGTCACGCTGGGCAAGCGGATTGGCGATCGCAGTAATGTGTCTACTATGATGACGCTGCTGCCCATCATCAATATTTTATCAAATAACGGTCAGTGACACTTCAATCCCTTAGTCGACTCTTACGACACCCGCAGGAGGAGTTGGGGTGGTGACAAATGTATTCTTACTGCCGTCACCACACGGCATTGACAAATGTATTCTATTAATATTAATTAATTACTTGCATGCAAAAAATACGCAAGTAATTATACCGGGTTACACTAATTAACTAAACTCTGTATCGCGGAAGATAAAAGTAATATTGTTCATCCTTTAATAATATGGACTTCCGTAAAGTAACGCCTGATTCAATTAATTGCAATACATTTTATATTCGTGGCAAACAAACACACAGCCCGTCCGATGGTAAGCGGCAACCGTAGTCCATGGACGCTGGCAGTACTTGTCATCGTGGTGGAAATTGGGCAAGGTCGTACAAATTATTGTCCTTGTCGTAAGCAGGTGAAGCCCAAATCAGACCCGTCTATTACTGAAGCCTTTGTAATATCACTGTCCTACGGCTACTCTACTCGTCTGCCTTTCTACTGTCTATTACAATAGCATTACTTTAAAATAAACTTGTAATTTGTGTTCGTAATTATTTGAAAAGACAGGTAGTCAAGTGCAAAAATATGTATCGAAACAACCCTCCTATAAATATGTTACGTGGTTCTTATACACAGAATTAAAGTGCATCGGGATTAACAATGTACAATTTGCAGAACATTCTTATAATTGCGGGAATATACTCGGAAATTTCCAAGAATTTTCATGAGAATTTAAGAGTACTCAACAGTCTTGACCGGTTTTTAACAGACCTTAAAAAAAGGAGGAGGTAAAATAAATAAATAAATAAATAAATAAATATCTTGGGACATCTTACACAAATCAACCTAGTCCCACGGTAAGCAGCTCAATTAAGGCTTGTGTTGTGGGTACCAGGCGACGATATATATAATAGATAGATACGTATAGATACTTAGATACATACACAGCCATGACCAAGGAACAAACATTTGTGATAAATAAATACACAAAGAATGCCCTCGCCGGGATTCGAACCCGGAACCTCCAGCTTCGTAGGCAGGGTCACTACCAACTAGGCTACAGAGGCTGACAATTAGAGGTTCTCAATTCGACTGATTTTTTTTTGTTGTATGATGTTACCTGATATCTCCGAGAATCGTGAGCCGATTTTAAAATTTATTTTTGTGATCGAACGTGTATTACCCCGAGATGGTCCCGTTAGCACCAAGTTGGAGTCTGGTGATAGAATCTTGGAGAAATCGAGGGACCTCTTCAAATTTTACAGGTAGGACATGTATGGCGCTTACTAATTTTCATTAATTTACAAGAATTTGCATTCAGAAAGTAGAATTTGAGGAAACCAATGATGGAAACAAATCCGGGATCTTGGAGAAATCAGTTGAAGTCGGTTTTTTTAATTTTTAATTTGGTGATTATTGAGTAGGTACCTATTGTGACGATATCTACGGTTAGGCTGGTTACTACAGGCGAAGCGTATGCTTGTCTATTACCTAACCTATGATATAATAAACATGTTTGAATGTTCGATAGCCATTTCGGTTATTATTTATCTTCTCAGCGAAAAGGCATGTATGTGCTAACACTAACAAGATTAAATACAGCAAATGATCTTGTTTGATTTTTGAACAACGCCCAAAACTTGTAAAATATAAATTAGTCCCTTAAAGCGACTCGCAAACAAACTTTTTAATGCATGGGAGATAAATCATTAAAAATTTGTCTTGCCCTCGTGCGCCAAAGGTTACTTCTAATTAAATTTACCTTCAAATATTTATGTTGAAGATTTAGTATATATTTCTTCAAAGTTAGTTTAAGCGATTAAGATTCCAGGTATAATATTAGTTCAAAGCGGATTGTTTAGATGGATAATTTAAAATACTTAGAACGTTAATTAGACTATCGCTACTGTTATTAATTTCTGAAAAACTGCTCACGGCTTAGGTTAGGTATTTATGAATACTGCAATATCTAGATTTTATTTCGGTGTTTTCATTTAGTATTCTGGCACTAATGCGTTATTTAAGTATCTGCATCTACTTTTTTTATAGATCAAATCATTTATTAACAGAAATATAGTAACATAAAAGGTAATTTAAGAAAAATAAATAAATAAATAGTTATCACGCATGCACTGATGGAGATATTAGGTCAGGTAGAGGAAAGATTGGGTAGGGCTGCGCCGTCGCTTAGGCCAAAGAAGTTTTAATGCGTTATTTATCCTAATAAATTATTCGGCTCTTGCAGAACGAATAATTTTATTGTTATTTATTTTGAATGCGTACTGGTTAAAGCTTTTATACTTTTTATTGGTTTTAGTAGTTTCGAGATATCTTATTTCTTTAATAATTTATATCAAAAAATATATGTACATAATTTCTACTGTTTATTTCAAATTCACTTATGTTTATTTCAATGTCTAATCTTATCGTCAGTTATATGCTCAATTCACTTTTCAAGTTCAAGTAACAAATTAGCAAAATTACAAGAAATTAAAAAAAAAACAAGGAGTTTGTACGTGTAAGGGAGGTATAGCAGGGGCATTACACGAAAAGGTATAGGTAAAGGTAAAGGTAGATATAGGCAGTACACCATCTTGTATATTGGATATCGCCTCCCACAAGCCAGCTATAACAATAAATAAAAAAAAACAAACTTTGAAATTTTCAGATCAATGACGGTAGAAATATTTTTTATCACGATTTTTTTCTGTAAAGGAATCACAACTTTCGTATTAGATAATGGTTAAGTGATTAGGTCATGAGTTTTTGGTTGGTGGTTTTTAGCAACTACATCCCCAGATCTCAATAAATCCTATACTTAAGACACGAACAAAACAATTTATTTACGAAGTATTTTGTTGTAGTCTAAATAGTTTAACTTTACTTAATCTCTATGATTAAAACTAAAACTATTATCATAAAACAGTTGGGTATTTATGTGAAAATGGTTTTCTTGAAACTTTTTGATAAATATCGTCTAGACTTGAACATAATAAATAACATAGGATTTACTGTATGCACGCCATACATACCAGTAAAGGATATGTAAAGGTTATTTTAACCCGACTTCAAAAAAGGAGAAGGTTCTCAAGTTTTTTTATGTTTTTTACCGACTTTCCCGGCCGAACTTTTGACTGATGCATACAGATTGGTCCCATTTTAATTTAGTTCAATTCTGAAAATGGCATCCATGACAAAACCGTATAGGTTTTAAAACATTAAGCATATGCGTGACAAATGGACGAATATCTCAATATCGTGCCAAGAGAAATGGGTCTGTTGGCACCAAGTTGGGGTCTGATGATGGGATTTCGGAGAAATCGGTTAAAATGCTTGGGATATAACGTGAGTGAATTTCTGAGGGATAAAACGGGAACGACCTATAATAATATTTATTTAGTTAGTTTTGCTTTTAGTTTAGTTTTTTTAGTTAGATAAAAACAATAGTTTTTTTTTATATAATTATAAAATTGATAAAATAGTTATTTTCACTCTAATCTTTACAATTTTGAACAGTTCGTCTGTCTAGCACTGCTCTTATTCTCTCAACTACTCAAAAGTTAGCTGGAAGAGATCCCTTTCTTGAGGGATAAGCTTGCCTTTGTACGATTGTCTTTTGTTTTGTGTACTTTTCTGTAATTTTTGTACAATAAAGTGTTTTACTACTACTACTACTAAAAATATTTATTTATGTATTAATGTCTAGCAGTGCCAAATTATAATTACATAACTTTTTGATAACCCACGCGTACCCCTCTTGCCCGTATAACATAATCATATTCATAAAGGTCATATTTGTGTAAAGCATGTTTCTACATACAAAATAACTTGAAACTCGTAAATTTTCTCCGGACTTTGTAATTAGTTATGATAAAGGGCATTAGTGACCAAAGGCGTATTTATTTTACATTAACATTTAAACACGGCGAAGGAAGTACTAATGATTTACCTGTAGCGTTACTAAATAAAATAGAAACAGTAGATAAAGCTGTTAAATGTAAATGAATCCTTAAAAGTCACTTTATAATATGTTATTAGATACCTACATTCACTAACCAACTAGGCTTAGCACAAGATTAGTGCGACAATATGTCGCCGCGAGATAGACTATCCATCCCTCTTTTATTCATATAGTTAGTAAAAGATGGAGAATCTATCTCGCGGCGACATACTGACATACCAATCATGTGCTAAGCATACATATTAAGTTAAGAAGCAAAAGTGTAATTTGCGACAAATCACTTACAATTAAGCCAAGAAGGCTTCGGTAAGTGACAAACATATGTACCCTAGACCTAAGATTTTTATTTTGAATAAATAATTGAAAAAAAAAGTACTCTCAACCAATTGGGACCCTAGGCCACCCGAGAACCTTGTCAAAATGACACGTAATAAGCAATTACTTACAATTTGAATTAGTTGCGAGTGAAAACGCGTAGGTACGCGTCGGGCTTTGACCTAGGGTGCTCCGGGCGAGGACCGTCTTAATGGGTCGAAACATGTCAAGCAATCATCGACTTAAATACGTGAGTATGGTTCGATAATACTTTTATAATAATATGTTTGAGTCTCACGTTAGCTATAATTCTAAAATATAGCGTTAGTTTGACAAAGTGCAACAAGTTAACTGAACGCGCCTATGTCGTTATGGCAATAAAGGCATGTTATTTTTAAACAACCCGGCCGCTACATAGGTATAACTAATGGCGACTGTACATTTTGCGGTAGGGCTTCTGTGTCGAGTAGTATTTGGTATCACATTAAAAATCTTAATTTTCTGCTAGCTCATAATATTCTTGTCTAGTCATGTCATAAATCACGTCAAAGTATTTACTGCCGCCATTACATTATAGCGTTTATTACCTCGACGTTATTTAATTGTAATAGCTCGAACGAATACGCGACGGAATTTATAATCCCTGTAATCTTTAGATAAAACGTCAGTCGGGCAATGACGTCATACGGCTAAACATACGGGCCTAAAGGCCCGGCCACGACTAAAGGTCTAAGGCGACCAGCGGCGAGTGAATCCATTAGTTGGAGCGGGATGCCGATATGGGTACTCTCTCTCGCACGTACGGCTTTCCGCTGAGCCGATCGCCTTAGACAAATGTCGTGGCCGCGGCATAAGGATGCTTTTTCACTAGACCTATGCTTTGTGCTACGGAGCGTAGCATGTCTCTGGTACGTGCTTTGTTGATGTGAATGATGTGACTGGTGGACACCAAAAAACGCATCCAGATTTAACGCATAATGGCACCATTATTAGAGACAAAATCAGGAAATTGATTTATCAATAATCTATTATTTATATTAAAATATTATCGAACCGGGTTATTCACATCTCACGTATTTAAGTCTATGATTGCTCGACATGTTTCGACCCATTAAGGGGGTCTTCGTCCGGAGCATCCTCTTAATGGGCATGTCGAGCAATCAGTGACTTAAATACGTGAGTAACCCGGTTCGATAATATTTAAATATGTTTGAATCTCACGTTAGTTATACGAGTTATAGAGAATCACCCAAGCAATCCTGTAGACATGTCCACTCCAGACATTTTAGTGTAACAAATAACGCTAGTTACATTAAAGGAAACTAGCTGATTTCCTTGATAGGACGAAGAAAAAAAAAACATTTTCATACCTCATAATAATTTAATAATCTAGGTAATTGTACATACCTATACCTATCATAAGTCATTAAAAATTCTTTATTCATTGGAATCCTTTAGAGATCAAAAAACTTAGGTACGTAAAGAACAGGAAATAAAAACTAAAAACTGGGGCCGTTTTGACATGATGTCCAGAATTCTGGCAACATTTCCAATATAAATTTATAACTAAGAAAGTACTCAATTCACCTTCCGATCTCACTAGTGGCTTGTTACGGTTTCTAACAAGTTCCCGTAGATACCGGCGTTGTCAGAAGCCTCAAGAACTAATGCAACTAAAACTTAGATAGGAATTTGTGCAGGCCGTAGAGAACTTATTAGACGAAGCGTAAAATACTCGCACTTAGTCGATGCATTCGCACTAAGTATCTCCAAAAATATTCAATTCTGAAAAAAATCGAAACCCTTATTCTTTGTCAGAGACCTGTTCAGCGATACCCCACATTATAGGATTACAGCAATATAAAAAATTATCCCCATTTTACGAGTAGGGGACGCACCTGGTAAGACAATTCTATATTTTATTTTGTCAAATTCATCGACGTGATTAATATGTATACCTGTGCCAAATTGCTGATTTCTAGTACTAAAGCCCACTGAGCTATGCTGCGGACAGACAGACGGCAGACGGACATAGCGAAAAAATAAGGGTTCCTTAGTTTACTACGGATTACTAAAAACGGTGCATTATGCTCTGAAATTGCAGGTATAATACGGTCATACTTATAATTATCTAAAAATCACCGTTTGATCTAAACACTACGATTGCATTGGGCATTTCTTAATTTATGATGAAGCTTACGAATATGAAAGAATGCTGGGATAATGTAAGTATTATTTTTATCCCTAGAGACTATACATTAATGTGATTACCAAGAGTCAACTAGCGACATTTGCTAGTGTTTGATAGTGCGTATAGAGGTACATTATTTAATCCATCTCATTCGCATTCTCACACTAGCGTGTTGGTACTACTCGACTGTAAAATCGGCCAAACGAGCATTCGCTCATTCTATCCCCCATTTTACGAAATTCAGTCGTTACACAAAACGTGATTCGTCTAAATTCGTTGTTTTCGTAGATGAGATAGAATGAGCGACAGCTCGTTTGGTCTAAATTCACCTTAACACGATGGTAAGCGCGCACAGGTAAAATTATGGTCACCTCTTTTGCGTAGTCTATTCTCTGTAATCTATTGCAGGCACTCCGAGCGCCTCAACAAGTTATAGTTGTAAGCGAACACTACACGGTTTGTGGCCGTGGGTTATTAAATATTACTCCCATGATATGCTTTCTAAGCTGAAATGCTTATAGGTTAATACCTATACGATATATTCACAGCCATCGATATCGTTTAGTGAAAATACAGCATTCAATAGAACATTTCGAAACTTTGCGCACGTTTCGCGTGCGTTAATTTCTCTTTTTATTCACTTGTTATGAAAAAAAATTTTGCACTTGCATCGAAATGTACTATTTTCGACGGGGGTGAAACATGAAGCCCGAGTGAAACGAGGGCGACAATCACCCGAGTTAAAAAGAAGTTTTTACACGTATATCGAACGATTTTTTCATAATAAATGCCTTAAAAAGAGAAATTTACGTATAGTGCGCAAAGTTTACTTTTCCGCACTAGTTAGAAAAAAATAATTACCTACTGGTTATTTAAATATATAAAATTATGAATGAAATTATTGTAGCAACAAATAATTATTTTTATCCTAATTGGTTACTTAGTCAAAGTGATATCCTATTTTTCTGTTTTTTCTTTGAGTACCTAAGAATGCAACCAAAAAAATACCTCCGCAGAATGCAACCATTTTCTCATATAGTTCAGTAGCATGCGTCCAGGTTTTGTTGAGTATTTACTCTTTCTATATTCTCCATGGTATACAACAATTTATAACCTTTATCGTAAGGCACTGGTCTCACCGCGTGCTACTAAGCTATGAACTATCGGCTATAAACACGAACAAAAGATACGCTTTTCGGTGTAAATAAAAGAGACATGGCGATACTCGCCCGGCGGTGATAGCTGATAGCTGAGCGAGTATCGCCGTGTCTCTTTTATTTACATGGGAGTGCGTATCTTTTGTTCGTGTTTATAGCCCATAATTCATAGCTTAGTAGCTCGCGGTGAGACCAGTGCCTAATCCTAGTGAACCTTTTCAGGTCTCAATATTTGGTTCAGATTATAAGACCAAAGTTCGTCTACTACTCAGTCTAGCTACGTGGGCCGCCCATCCCATTATATTAGATAGCTTCTCTGCTTTGCCTTAAGGTTGACTGATAGAGAATGCCCTTGGCATTAAGTTCGCCTTTTGTACTTTAAGATTTTCTTGTGTGCAATAAAGTTTTAATAAATAAATAGCTCACCGGATCAGCTACATTCCATGGAAATGCACTTTTAAACGAACAAAATTGCTGACGGAGCGGGAAAACGGTATGTTTAGTTGACAATGCAGTTTAAAAAAATGCTTCCACGACATGATGAATCAAACAGTGTCCATACTCACAAGGTGTTTAATGGTTGTTCTCCATTTAGGGGCACGTTCAGTAACGTGTTTCAATTAGGAAAAGAAAAAAAAACTTGAATATTTAACATGAACGACCTGCCCCATAAAGAATAATATACTCGGGTAAAAATAAATATTTCTCTTTTTCCTGAGCAGAACACGAGCTGAACATGAAGTAACGGAGAACATCCATTTAAATTTCACCTTGTATAGATTTTTCAACACATAATTTACATATTTCGTGTGACATATTCCGTGTACAGTCAAGGGCATTAATATATATACACTTCTCCATACTGATCCCTTACAAATGTGTCTATATATTAATGCACTCGACTGTAATACTCTAACACAGTGACAATGTCAACAACCACTTAAAAACGCAATAAATCCAATTCGTCCCCAAGTTCTCAACAAAAACAATCGTACAACCTTTACTACAAGGTAAGCCAATCCCCTATTTGTCATGAAAACTTTCTGGATAAACTTTTCCAGTAACAACAGCCTTGCGAGCCAAGTATAAACATCGGGTGTCCCAAGACCAGGGCCCGGAACCAAAAAGATCGGTTCTTTTTTCGTTCTTTTTCGTTCCTCGGTATACAAATTGTAAGTTACTGGAGTAATTTAAAAATATGATATTGTAAATTACTTAAGATATTGAGCACTACATAAAAAGTATACAACATTTTAAAATATCGGGCCATTTCGAGGTTTTTGTAAAATACCGATTTCGGTCCCTGTCCAAGACTACGGGACATGAAGGGAAAGTACTCCAAATATTAGTTTAATAGACTATTTGATAAAAATAATCCAATTCCGGATTAAGATATCCGACAGACAAAATTATCACTAGGTATCTTTTTCTTCAGGTACTTATATAAATTAAAAGGACATCTGGCATTTATCTGACGGTAAAATCTGATGATTAAACGAGCCCTTAATCATATTTTTGAATTACTCCATTAACAAAAAAAATATCAACCGAACAACGAAAAAGAACGGAATTAGAACCGTTCTTTTGTACGGAGAAAAAAACGGCATCCAATCCCTGATCAAAACATAAGTGTTAATACCGAATAAGACTGCATACATAGATTACTAATGACAAGTAGATATTGACTATTTTTACAGCAAGAAAAATGGTAATTTTCTTGTAATTTTAATCGAGAAGTTTACAAATATTACCATATTCTTACTATAAATATAATTAAACGGTTAAACTAGCGTGTCTTTAGTCAATAGGCGCGACATGTTTCGGAGGTCTCCATTATCAAGCACTGAGCCAGTGTAAAACGAACTCGCAGCAAAATCCTATCTACTATAATATATTTAGGGTTATTTTCCTTCATGTCTCATAGTTTTGGGACGCCCTGTAGATACTTATCTATACTTATGAGGAGTTCTAAGACCGGAATCGGTATAAGTTTCTAGATAGGCGAGTTGGTTAGATAAGTTGGGTATACTGTGAACTCGGTAAATAGGGATTATCTGGAAGCGTGGTTGTTAACATACGCTGGAATACGCTTAGGTATCTGTTATCAGTAGGGTTTCCTCTTACAATATAATTGTGAGAAGATTTTAGTACAACTTGGTGGATTTTAGGCAAATTGGTGGAAGGTTTTGAAAAAGGCTTGTTTAAAGTAATATAAGTACACTAAGTAGATACATAAGTTACAAAGTAAGCAGTATCTTAAGGCCAGGCCTACACCTGTAAGTTCTTACGTAAGTTACTAAGGAATGAGATAATGATTTTCGCCTCTCATTCCTTAGTATAGCTCCGTCCCTATAACTTACGTAAGAACTTACAAGTGTGCGAGCGCTCTAAGGCCAGCCGTACACCTGGATGCTTAGCCAAGTTGCCAATCGCTAACGCTTAGTATAGCGTATCGTAGTTTTCTCTCTCTGTCACTATTTCATATTAGTGCGACAAAGACAGTTAGCTGCCTTTCGTTTACGATTGACCATTAAGCGCTAGCGATTGGCCACTTGGCTAAGCACCCTGTAAGTTCTTACGCAAGTTATAGGGACGGGGCTATACTAAGGAATGAGATAGTGATATTCACCTCTCATTCCTTAGTATAGCTTCGTCCCTTTAACTTATGTAAGAGCTTACAGGTGTACGGCTGGCCTAATGCCTAATGTTTTGTGTGTTATACGTACTCTGAATGTAATATTGTCTCTTATCTTTGGTTACCATGATGATTCATAGTTAATATGAACACATTTTCCATCCCATATATGAGAGAAGGCCTGTGCCCAGCACTGGCTAAAATATATTTTTTTTATAAAAACATTTTTACTACCCATGATCACAACACCTGTGGGCTTATGATGGTCTCGTTTTATCTATTTATCGTGCAACTCATCACTTTCGCACTTACATACTTGTTAGAACCTGACGGCAACAACGACAAACGACTAAACACGGTACCATCATAAGCCTACTGGAAGGGGTTCGAAACGTCGGAATGTACTAAAAACTCATTAAACAGGACCAAAACGTAGAATGTTTGTGTTCATACCAATTCATTTAATGTGATTTTTTATTCAAAGTTCCGTGTCTACCTGATAAAGGATAAATATTTACCATCAAAAATGTTTTTTACACGTAGACTGAATAATTAATTCGCTTTAGGATCCAATCTAAAAAGGCTAACATAAAACGTGTCTAGTTCAACAAAATTGACAACCCTAGTTCATAGCTAATGGGAATAATAATAACGATAGTGCCATGAACCGGAAAACCGGCGTTTGAACAATATTTACCCAATATTGCTCGCTCTCAATTACATTGTTGTTTAACAAATATTATTGTTAGCGATTTAACAAGCTTGTTTGTTCTTTCATTAAAATAGAGAGCGAGGAGCAAACTAGTTTGTAATGATAACTTGCATACTCAAATTGCATAATTCTTCCGCTTATCTGTATCTAATACTTATTGCATATATTAGTCAGCTTTCGGAGCCTACTTTGTAGTGACGCTGTTTGCAAAGCTGGAGGTTCCGGGTTCGAATCCCAGCGAGGGTGTTTGTGTGTTTATCACTAATATATGTTCCTTGGTCCTAGTTGTTTTCTATGTTTGTATATATTTATCTATTTATCATATAACGCAATTCAGCTCACCATGGGATTATTACTTGGTCGATTTGATTGTCTCATGATATTTTATTTATGATAGTATAAAAAAAAAGTTACAAATAATATAACTAGGTATATATTTGACAGTCCTGGGGTACAATGGTATCATTGTGCATTGGTATCCATAGAGTTTCAAAATTATTTCGAAACTCGCACGATTGACTCACATGCACAAATTCAGACTTTAACAAAAGAAGACTATAAATGTGTTTTCCTAACTAGTGCGAAAAATTTCTCTATTTCAGGCACTTGTTATGAAAAAAGTCGTTCGATTTCGATACACGTGTAAAAACTTATTTTTAACTCGGGTGATTGTGGCCCTCGTTTCACTCGGGCTCCAACTTTCACTTTAACGTTTCCCGCCCGACTTTGATGATTAATAAAATTATGTTTGACTAAGAATATTTTCTGAAATTTACAATTTTATTTGAAATATTAGTGTATTGTCGTAGAAAAAGATTGTATGCAACATTGTTTAACTGAGTCAAAAAATGCTCATGGCGTCTTTAATAACCAGTTACCCACGCCACTCACCTTTTTTGACCTCTCTTAAACAAGTGTTGCATAAAATCCTATATCGACTTGAAATTATGTTTTCAGTGTAATGTCGACGACGTATACATACGCTTTAAGGAATCAAATTTCCTCATCTATCCGTTGATAAAACTAAAAGCTGAAGTTACGAGAACTGGCTTAGAGCAATTGTTGAAAGTTTTAATAGCTTAGGCGTTTTAGATAAGGCGAGGAAGGCTGACATAAACTAAATTAAATTAACTTATTATTAAGTAATGAAACGTAATTTTTACCAATACACTTTCGAAAGCTAAATTTTGGACTAAGTAATAAAATTCAATGTGTAAAAATGACAAATATAAATACGCAGCTCCAAATTTAACTAAAACAATTGAATTATGAAACTTCGCCTCCATTATTAAGTCTTGAATTCGTCGTTATTTGTCAAAAGTGAAATAAAGTTAGTAACATATTAATATCTTCAAAAACAGTCACTATAAAAAGTAAAGTTTCAAGCAGTAAGTGTAGAAAATAAACGATTTCTAAACATAGCAAGTAAAAACGTAGTTGATTTATAACTAGTCGATTCGGACCAGCAACATTAGTTTTCTGGTCCAGTTGAAATTCGGCCCGTCTATCGTGGCCAGGAAACGGACAGTCCGATTAGTACGAACTTTCTTGGCAAATGTGCCAAAACACAATTTATAAAATACCTGTGGACTGTAAATGCTCCCTGAATCCAATAGTAGAGACGTAATGTATAAGTTCTTTGTTCAGTAGGTAGTGGACTGATAGAGTCTGATGATGATGATGATGATGCCTGTGTGTGTTTGTGTGTGTGTGTGTGTGTGTATGTGTGTGCGTGTGTGTGTGTGTGTGTGCGTGTGTGTGTGTGTGTGTGTGCGTGTGTGTGTGTGACTATGAAGTATTTTTGATTTCTTAAATTGAAACCGTACGGTATTTATCGATAGCATGTTAAACTCTGTAAGGTGTCCCTGTTTTAATATTTTCGAGCCACAATACGCTACGCTTGCGCTCGTAGGTGATCACTTGATCAGGAAATCGAGACATTTTCTCGCCTAGTAGACGAACATGACTACAACCAATTGATCGCGAAACCCACTTAGCAATAATGGCACTCAATGTATTAATAATTCAGGACGTGATTCTCGTCGTTATATTGTAGTCATATCATGTATTACAGGTATGTACCCAAGAACAAAACAACCGTTCTTTTGTATGGAGAAAATACCGGTATCTGATCCCTGGCGGCAGCTCATGGTACCTACTACGGCTACTGACCCAATAACTGGCGCAGCCTTTTATTTGAACTTCGGATGTCGACTTCTAGAGTAAGTGACGTCTGTTATATGCATGCTTGAATAATACTTGAACAGCTGCCAGCGGTAGTAAAACTGACAAGGTATTCAGAATAGTCATACAGAAAATTTTATTCTTATAATAAAATATTAGTTATAATCGCTGTATTATGGTTTAGGTTATTCTAAATCAGCTTTTGTGCGCTTTTTAACCGACTTCAAAAAGGAGGAGGTTTACAATTCGTCGAAATCTTTTTTTTTTTTTTATGTATGTTCCCCGATTACTCGAAGACGCGTGGACCGATTTGAAAAATTCTTTTTTTGTTTGAAAGGGTATACCTTCTAGTTGGTCCCATTGTCACCGAATCCAGATCTGATGATGGGATCCTGGAGAAATCGAGGGAACTCTTCAAATGTTGTAGGCACACATGACATTTTTCATTTATTTTCGAAGACTAATCAAGTATTTGCGTCCAGTCATGAACATCTTAAGTTGGTGATCTGATGATGGAAGGTACAACTCCTTAGCAATTAGGAGTTGGGGGATAATTCTTTAAGTATAACATAGTTCGTGTATTTTGGAAGCTATTTGAGTATTTGCCTTTAGGTGGTCATCCTTTCATGTTGGTGAGCTGATGATGAAAGGTAAATTTCCTTAGAGACTAGGAGTTGGGGGACAATTCTTTAAATATAACATATTTCATGTATTTTGGAAGCTGTTCGAGTATTTGCGTTTAGGTGGCCATCCTTTCACGTCGGTGAGCTGATGATGGAAGGTACAACTCCTCAGAGATTAGGAGTTGGGGGATAATTCTTTAAATATAACATAGTTCATGTATTTTGGAAGCTATTTGAGTATTTGCCTTTAGGTGGTCATCCTTTCATGTTGGTGAGCTGATGATGAAAGGTACATTTCCTTAGAGATTAGGAGTTTGGGGATAATTCTTTAAATATAACATATTTCATATATTTTGGAAGCTGTTCGAGTATTTGCGTTTAGGTGGCCATCCTTTCATGTCGGTGAGCTGATGATGGAAGGTACAACTCCTTAGAGATTAGGAGTTGGGGGATAATTCTTTAAATATAACATAGTTCATGTATTTTGGAAGCTATTTGAATATTTGCCTTTAGGTGGTCATCCTTTCATGTTGGTGAGCTGATGATGAAAGGTACATTTCCTTAGAGATTAAGAGTTGGGGGACAATTCTTTAAATATAACATATTTCATGTATTTTGGAAGCTTTTCGAGTATTTGAGTTTTAACCGACTTCAAAAAGGAGGAGGTTTACAATTCGTCGAAATCTTTTTTTTTTTTTATGTATGTTCCCCGATTACTCGAAGACGCGTGGACCGATTTGAAATATTCTTTTTTTGTTTGAAAGGGTATACCTTCTCGTTGATCCCATTGTCACCGAATCCAGATCTGATGATGGGATCCTGGAGAAATCGAGGGAACTCTTCAAATGTTGTAGGCACACATGACATTTTTCATTTATTTTCGAAAACTAATCAAGTATTTGCGTCCAGTCATGAACGTTCTAAGTTGGTGATCTGATGATGGAAGGTACAACTCCTTAGCAATTAGGAGTTGGGGGATAATTCTTTAAGTATAACATAGTTCGTGTATTTTGGAAGCTATTTGAGTATTTGCCTTTAGGTGGTCATCCTTTCATGTTGGTGAGCTGATGATGAAAGGTAAATTTCCTTAGAGACTAGGAGTTGGGGGACAATTCTTTAAATATAACATATTTCATGTATTTTGGAGGCTGTTCGAGTATTTGCGTTTAGGTGGCCATCCTTTCATGTCAGTGAGCTGATGATGGAAGGTACAACTCCTCAGAGATTAGGAGTTGGGGGATAATTCTTTAAATATAACATAGTTCATGTATTTTGGAAGCTATTTGAGTATTTGCCTTTAGGTGGTCATCCTTTCATGTTGGTGAGCTGATGATGAAAGGTACATTTCCTTAGAGATTAGGAGTTTGGGGACAATTCTTTAAATATAACATATTTCATATATTTTGGAAGCTGTTCGAGTATTTGCGTTTAGGTGGCCATCCTTTCATGTCGGTGAGCTGATGATGGAAGGTACAACTCCTTAGAGATTAGGAGTTGGGGGATAATTCTTTAAATATAACATAGTTCATGTATTTTGGAAGCTATTTGAATATTTGCCTTTAGGTGGTCATCCTTTCATGTTGGTGAGCTGATGATGAAAGGTACATTTCCTTAGAGATTAAGAGTTGGGGGACAATTCTTTATATATAACATATTTCATGCATTTTGGAAGCTTTTCGAGTATTTGAGTTTAGGTGGCCATCCTTTCATGTCGGTGAGCTGATGATGGAAGGTACAACTCCTTAGAGATTAGGAGTTGGGGGATAATTCTTTAAATATAACATAGTTCATGTATTTTGGAAGCTATTTGAGTATTTGCCTTTAGGTGGTCATAGTCTCATGTTGGTGAGCTGATGATGAAAGGTATGACTCCTTAACGATTAGGAGTTGGAGGATAATTCTTTGAATGTTCAACTGGCATACATTTTCGAGATGTATTCAAGTGTTTGCTTAGTAAGTTATGACATGTTGGTTAGCGGTTAGTGATTCTTTAAATAATATAGGCATGCTAAGGCTGTTATCTATAATCTTTGAAATTATTCGTACATGCTGATGATACAATGTATATCTCCTTGATAATGGGATAATTCTTTGAATATTTAAGTTATCCAGTTAAGGTTTTCTGGCCTATTACAGTGCTGTACATTCTAATTCTTAGTATTTAGAGCATACTAAATAACGATTTTACACTACTAAAAAGCAAAAAATAAAATATTTTAAAATAAAAATAAAACCACCTTCAAAAATTCGACCGAACTAAAAAGTAAAAAATAATTTTAGTTCCAACTTCTTAGGATTTCCTACCCAAACCTTTAAACCTTTTACCCTATTCATTGAAATAAAATATTATGGTTAGGTATCCTACAAATTTCTTAGAAGTCGGTGCCAAGCCAAATATGTTCACTTCGTGAGTATATGACTGTATTTGATAGAGCTTTGTAACTTACTGTCACTCCGGTTATGCTTTCATCAAAATGACTGAGGTAGATCATTCTGTTGATAAAAACACAATCGGAGTGACAGTAAATTACATAGCTCTAAATCTCTATCTATCTAATATATATCATTTATCATTTATTTATTTAAAATTAGCGCTAACAGATAAACCTTACACGCTAATCTGTGGACATTTACGTAGTGATAACATTTATATTTATATTCTTACTTCTATCATGCATTAAATTAAGGTACAAAAAAAACAAACATACACACACATTAGTCGAATAAAATATAAGCAATGTCAAATAATTTGTATAAGGTCAAATAATAGGTATTAAAATTTAAAATTAAATATGGGCAATGTCAGGTAATTAAAATAATCAGGCAATTAAAATAAGTTTGGCAGAAAATTACATTAAGATTAACAAACAAATAAATATAGTAAAAATTCAACACGAACATTTCAAATAATTTAAATATGACTAAATTCTTTGGTAGATTACTATAAATGATTGCTATTTTAGAGTGCATATATCTATGAAAGTATTTGGCTTGGCACCGACTTCTAAGAAATTTGTAGGATACCTAGCCATAATATTTTATTTCAATGAATAGGGTAAAAGGTTTAAAGGTTTGGGTAGGAAATCCTAAGAAGTTGGAACTAAAATTATTTTTTACTTTTTAGTTCGGTCGAATTTTTGAAGGCGGTTTTATTTTTATTTTAAAATATTTTATAACTTTTCGTTCTTTGTGAAAGAACATAGTTATTTTCTCTATATACCATGAGATAATGATAATAGTGAATAGTGTAAGTACGAGTACTATAAGTTAATCTCATTCAAAAGAGATATAGCAATCAATGTTGAAATAGAAATAAGCACTTATATCAGAAACAAAAAAAAATAATAAAAAAAATTACACTAGTGTGTAAAGACTGAGAAGAGCGAGAAGTTACGGTCTCGAAATTCGAGGATCGCGGTTCCGATATTTAAATTATAATTAAATGATTACTTTTGAAACATTCAACTTACACTAAAATGAGATTTTTAAAATAGTATTTTATGCAATAGTGGTATTATAAGGGTCAAAAAGCGCGAGCGGCGTGAGTTGCGATACGAGCCCGAAGGGCGAGTATCGCAATTTAAGACGTTACGAGCATTTTTTGAACTAGTAATACAACGTTGCATACTATACTTTTTCTACGACTAAGAGGCATAGCATACACAGAACTCATAAAATATCCTATATTGCTGAGCGCCACACACGTATTCCAGTTTCCAGTTGTCACCAATAAACACATAGTTTGTATATTTGTATAACTAATATAACATTGATAGCTCATCCCTACCTGCATTCCCAAGAAGAGCAGGCATAACATTAGAAATTAATGATGAATAACTCATATATTAGATAGATTTTAGGCACTGCACAAACTTTAATGCAAATCGACTCAAATCAAACCGATCGCTATACTGAACTGGGGGCCGTCCACGAACTTCGAAATTCGCAAAAGTCGAGCACCCGTCTCTGTTGCTCTACTAATATTTTTATTCAAGTGACAGAGACAAATGATCGAAACTCAATGTCGAAGTTCGCGGCAGGACTTTCAACTGCTAGCGAAAAGCGGGAAGGTTTTTTTAATGCAGCTGTCATTGTGTATGGATAACTTTGCTTTTAAAATCGTGCTTACTTGCCTGTGATAAAAATAGTTTTGCATAATATGAAATTAGTTATTGGTACAAAAATATAATATATCAAATTAAAATAATTGAAAAAACTATTTTTTCTTCTATTTTCTAAATATTTAATGTTAATAATTGTAATTATTGTAATAAATAATCTCGTACTAATGTTGGTAGCAGTGTAAAAACTCGAAGATGGGAACAAATCCAATATGGCGTCTATCATGGGTGTGATGTGGCAGTCTGTGGCAGACCGCAGTACGTTTTTAAGTCTTTTGAGTATATCTCGCGTGCCTTCTCTTTCCGAACAACGCTGCGACATTACGTTACCGGCTGAGAGTGCGTTTTTGAGAAATAGACTATAGACTTTTGACAGATGTAATTACGTATATCTTTACAATAGTGTGCGTAGCTATGTAACTAGCAAAAAAAAGGTCAGGAGTAGAAAAACAATTTTATAATATTGTACGAAATTCAATAAGGGCATTCACTTAACATAAGAATATAAATATGGAATAGTACAGTAGGTACCATAAAAAAACCATAAGGTATTAATTTTTGAATTGCTCTCAGTAAATTATAAAATAAAATCAATGCATTATTAAAAAAAGATCCATTGTGACATCAGAGATCTTAGCTCGTGAAGCAATGATACAATTAAATTAGATGATCCGTGATTCAATAACACAAGATATTTCCCTCGAATAAAACATAATGACGCCTTAAGGTATTCGTGATGATGGAGAGGCTATCGGAATTCTCCCTAAACTGCCGACATTAAGGCACAATGTTCCGCTAATGCGAGGTCATTATTTGACCCTCTCCCCTCCACTCTTATCACGATATCTCACTAAGCTTTTAAGCTTCTTTACTGGTGGTAGGACCTCGTGAAGGGTCCGCCCGGATAGCTACCACCGTTTTACCCGTTAACCTGCCGCTAAACAGCAGTTTTTGCACTGCTGTGTTTCGATTTCGAGGTAAGATAGCCGGTGTAATTACTGGCATAGATAGAGGTAATTCATCTAAGTCCTTAGGCCGTGGTCTCCTATTTTATGCTGTACGCGGCGTCTGACGTTAGCGTCAACGTTCAATTCCACTCCTATCGACGTCTGAATGCAACGCACAGCGTCAGCGATCAATACGTTCGCCTCAAAGAAGGGCGTAACTTAACAGTAGATCCGACTGCATCACTATCTTTTTCCCAACATTTATGCATATTAATATTGTTTTTATGATTTTTTTCACTTTTGTCATACAGTGCATTGAAAGATTTACTAAATTCTATGAATAACTCGCCTTTTTTTTTATTAAACTTCGACATTTTGTTTGACGCGAGAGACGACGTTCACGCTGCAATGATCCGAAATGACTAGAGACGCGGCGCAGAACATTTAGACGCCGCGTGCGACGACACGACGCCGATGTCCGCGTGTGAAAGAGACCACAACAGTACATCTCTATACTGAGCATTCAGACGCCGCGTTCGGCAAGACGAGACGCCGCGTACGGCGTGAAATAGGACACCACGGCCTTAGGCTCTGGTCTCCTATTTCACGCCGTATGCGGCGTCTCGTCACGTCGTACGCTGCGTCTGAATGCTCACTATAGGTATGTACTGTTGTGGTCTTTTTCACATGTCGACGTTGGCGTCTTGACGTCGCACGCGGCTATCAAAGGCTGTGCGCCGCGTTTCTAGTCTTTTCGAACCATTGCAGCGTGAACGTCGTCTCTCGCGTCAAACAAAATGTCGAAGTTTAATAAATAAAAAGACGAGTTATTAATAGAATTTATTTAATCTTTCAATGCACTGTTTGATAAAAATGAAAAGAATCATAAAAACAATATTTATATGCATAAATGTTGGGAAAAAGATAGTGATGCAGTCGGATCTGCTGTTAAGTTACGCTCTTCTCTGCGGCGAACGTATTGACCGTTGACGCCGTGCGTTGCATTCAGACGTCGATAGGAGTGGAATTGAACGTTGACACTAACGTCAGACGCCGCGTACAGCATAAAATAGGAGACCACGGCCTTAGGGTAGGTAGCGCATAGGCGATTTTTTAGTCATTGTCCATGGGCCTCAGTTCCTACTTTCCATCAAGTGGGCTGAGAGCTCAGATGTCTACCTTCGTCACATCTAAGCATCATTTTTGGCCTCATATCGTTGCTATACCGTTCTATTAGTGCAAATGTCCATACCTAAGTGCACAAATCAGGTTTTGGCAGAATCAATTTTATTATCATGATACTAAAATTCATTATCAAATAACACAATTCGTGCCTGGGTGAATATCTGAGCGTTTCAACCACCTAATTTTGATGGCAACATTTTTGTCGAAGTCTCTATTCGTTACAATGTGCTGCTTTGCCATTTGAAGGAGGCACGGTACTTTATACAAATGACGAAGTATAACATTGAGACGTTTAGAAATTTTCGGCAAAAATTATGCCACCAAAATGAGGCGGTTGAAACGCTCAGATATTTACCCATCTATAACAATCAATTCTTGGAAATATCACCTTTCTTTTACTTTGAAAACGGGTGTTTTTTCCATCAAACTAGAGTTTCAGGTACGAGGTTTAATGAGTGTAGCGGTGTATCGGAATCGGAGGGATCTTTGATGATTTTAAAAAGCAACTAGAGGATGTTTAGCTACGTTGCCAATCGCCAAAACGCTTAGTAGCGTATCGTAGTTTTCCCTCTATGCCACTATTTAAAATTAGTGCGACAAAGACAGTTTGCTGCCTTTGGTTTACGATTGACGATTAAGCGTTAGCGATTGGCAACTTGTTTCAGCACCTAGGGTTGTGTTTGAACTTTAAGATTTCGACGATGTAATATCAAAGATGCATGTCAAAACACAAATAGCATATAGCATATACAATAAACAAAAGATGGCTAAAGTCTAGTAAGAGGGCTAAAGTCATCATTTCCATAATTCGTGCAATTAATTCAGATTCGTGAAACTATTATTTACAGTATTTCGTGAAACGATTTAGTTACGATAAAAAGCACTAACCGACGATAAAGTAAGGATTTGTCACGGCAATATATCATTCCATGGCCCCTACATGACTCTGGCAGGCTCGAAAGTAAGTGTCCTGAACAAGGCTAGTATTATTTATTATTACATTCCGCTCCTTAAATAGAGGTTTAGTTACTAATAGGATCCAGAAAATATGAAATTTTATTGTAGTGTTGCTTATAGGTACCAAAAATCTCTGTTTATACTAATGGACTCTCCTAAACTTGCTAATTTTAAAGGATAGGTATAAAATTAAAGAAAATAACAGAACACTGATGTGGATGGTCCTAGAAACAAAAAATAATAAATACAATTAATGTGATACTTATCAGTACCTATTTATAAATATTGCATTAATAGTATATATAAATTTTTGTCAGTAAAACCGATGGCCGTTGGGGAACGGTTCTCGAGTGGTGACCATCACGTACCGGAAGGCGCAGCGTGGGTAGGTTCCCATCAAGGTGCACTGATGACCTGGTGAAGGTCGGAGGAGTCCGCTGGATACGGATGGCGTAGTATCGGTCATTGTGGCAATCTTGAGGGGAGGCCTATGTTCAGCAGTGAACGTCTTTCGGCTGATATGACAATGAAAACCTAACGTAACAGATACTTGCCAACTCACGGGACGGCCACAGTAGTTTAGAAGCCAACCTCACCGCCTGGCTATCCTGAGGGCCTTCTACAAATCATGATTCACACGTAGAGGCACCGTTGCACTACAGATTCGTAGGTAGTGTGCAGGGCCGGATTTAAAGGTTGAGAGGCTTCGGGGCAACAAAGGAGTGGAGGCCCCCTGGCCCCCAATTATTTTCCAAATAAAGTAAAAAAAAAATTTCAGTCAAGTTTTTCAATAAATATTTTTTGTGGAAACAAGTATACATTATTTTATTATTTAACAAACATATCAATATAATCGGAAACGAGAATTATCTGAAATTAAATCTTAGCGTAACTATTAACGTTAGAACGGTATCTTCCGAGCTTTTTTCGACGAAAAATCGTTTACGATTTCGCTGAAATCTAGTTCCCGGAGTAGATCACTTTAAATAGTCAAAAAAATAATAATTTTCTCCAACTTGCTACGGAATGTTCATGTTACATACTTTAAATTAAACCCGGAAATACTATCTATCCGGTGTCATGTGCAAAGATGATATGTAAAGAGATTTCATGTATTTATTTCACACCTAGGACTGCAAATAGACTGTCTTTTGTTTTGAAACGTCAAATTGTGACACTAGGTCTTCACATTCAGCCACACAAAAAAAAACCTTTGCACTAATGTCTATACCAGCAGGTAAAAATATATCTCAAACAGATTAAAAAAAAAGTTAGGCGTGAATGTTTTTTTTTTATGTTTTACGATACTGTGCTATTGGTATATTTACAAATGAAATGGTATGATTAGTATGGTTCGGCGAAATCAGTTCGTTTTATTTCATGGCAAGTTTGAGAAAAGCACTATACAAATCTCGGCGAGAAATAGGGTTACAGGCCGCGTATTCCTATCTGGCCTCAGTTCCTTCGGCCAGATATATCTACTTGGCCTGTAACCCTTCGTTTCCCGTCCTCTATAGTAATGTACTATTACTAGTGTTTACTAGTTGGAATTTGAATTTTTTTTCGAAATCTCTATTGTGAGGGCCCCTCTTTCGTGGAGGTCCCGGGGCTGTAGCCCCGGTTGACCCCCCCCCCCCCTAAATCCCTCTGGTAGTGTGACTGGGATGCATGTCGATGGGAGTTCGTGGTAGCTCCTCAAGTGGTGGATTTACGACACCAAACGAGCGAATGCTCATTCGATCCCCCACTCTACGAAATCAACGAATTTCGTAGAGTGGGGATAGAATAAGCATTCGCTCTTTAGGTGTAAACCTACCTTCAGACAACTAAAGCACTGCAAATAGAAACCTACTTAAACAAAGAAATTACTAACAAACTAACCCTCTTCACTTTCTTTGAATCAATGCCATTAAGCTGAGTTCGTGCAAACTTTTACGATTGGATTCGCTTTTTGCAGACAAACGAAAAACTTCATCAACATTGAAACTTGCGTACCTACTTTACTACTTTAAAACTGGGAATTTCATTTTATTTTAAGTTTGTAGTGCTCACAGCTAGTCAAGTTTGATATTAATTTTAAAAAACTGAACTTTGAATATAAAATTCAACGGGCAGATGAAAAAATAAATAAAAACGTGGATAAAACTCCACTTCGTCAAATCTCATTAAGAAATAGTCCTTATTTTAAAAGATTAATATTGCCGAGCCGAAGTACCCACTTCAAATAAAAAGAAAAAATTGGTGTAAGATTTATTCAAAGTCAAGGAAACAGTTTTTTCTATATTTCATGAATAAGAAATAAATTTGATTATGACCTGACCGCATTTTAAATGTGAATCTAACTTTATTTAATATGCGGTCTCAATAATCTATACAATCGAATTTTTAATATTTAAAGGTTTTTTAGTATTTCAGTTAGACTTACTTTGGTTCGCTTTTGGGTCTCGTACTAGTTCTGTAACAAAAAGAGGAATTTTATAAAATGTTCGTTGCACCCATAAAATAATACAAATGTTCTAAATCAGTCAGTAATGGCAGTTATTGTCTTATCTTATAATCTTATAAATATAGACATAAATAAATCCTGAGACAATATTAGACATATATTATTTGACGTAGTACCACGGTTAGATTAATACAATTATTAGGGCTTATGATGCGAGTACCAAGCGATGATACCTATATTATACGAGTATGTATACCTGTAATATGTAGATATTTAATAAGGTACATAGACAACCTCGACCGAGCAATAAATATTTACGATTATAAATATACAAATAATGCCCTCGGCCTCGCTAATGCATTCGAACCTGCTTTGCACGCAGGGATACTACCAACAATACAGGGTACATTGGCTATGTTAGGTAGCCTGTTATAAATAGGCTCTATAGGTTACCCGTTATATATAAGCACGTTTGACGTCGAGTTGCGAAAAAATGGTCAGAACACAAAACAATACAATACAATAGGTACGTTAATTTAATCACACATTTTTTTTACTTAAATCATTTTCAGATGTACCATTCCAATAAAGATAATGAATTACTCATATATATATCAAGTAAATGTAAGTACCAACCTATAATTATATTGCTGCTTGTAATGTGTAATTCTGTATTACTTGATAATGTTGACCGACTCAGTGGGTCCCAAGATACAGGCTTAGCCTAGTTTGGAGCCCAGTGGGCTGTAATGCTTTATAATGCTTTAATATTGTAAAAATGTGCTTACTTTTGTTTTTTTTTATAGTTATTTGTTGTACCTATTGTATAAAAAATATTCACAACATATAGACATAACATACAATTTTGCTGGGGTCTGTCTGTGGGCTAACATGACCTGTGAAACTCCTCGAAGTGTATTTTTAACTGAAGCATACAAAATGGCAAAAACGCTCCGAAAGAAACATAAGTGTGAGGGCGAATGATATAGCAAAATGTGATGTTTGTTTATAATTTAAACTTCTAAAACCAACACACTCCTCTTCGCCCTGCAGATAAAATTAAAACACGCTCACAACGTAAGTTTACTAAATTATGTTACGCAGAATATACAATCCTTTAATTAATTTATTCTTTCATGTTAAAAGTAAAATATAAAAATAAAATTGTAGCATATTGGAAATGACAGCAGTCATTTCAATAAAATACATATTTTATTATAGGTATTTTTCATGCATAAAGCTTGATTTCAGAGTAATTTACACATTTCTTTTCTGATAAATATGATATTATAATTTACTCCCTTCGGTCGTGCTTTAGTTTATCGCCACTCTTTTCGATTTTTTTTCTCCGCACATGTATCGTAAATACGATGTCTTTCAAAATCACCATCTGTACTGAAAAAGATTTTGGACTACATTATGTACACTTATTAAGTTACGAAATACTACAGTAACATCACAAAAAGATTGACAGCTGTCGGCCTAGCGTAAGTAGTGTGACAAGTCGATGTAATCCGCGAGAAGAATGAAATCACAAACTGATATAACGAAATATACGTACCAAGAAGCTCCCTCCACTACTCTTTTTTTGGCCATTGTTGTGGTATCTACTGTTTACTTGTTTCTCAAAATGTAACTTGCAATACAAGCGGAAATCCTCATTAACCGTTTTAAAAAATTTCTTCCACTTGCATTACTAGTGATTTTAAGTAACGGGCCCAGATTTCTAATCCTCCTATTGCGTCATGATTTTTCATCGACCTTGACAGTGAAATGGAATGTATTAGAAAATTTCACGTGATTTTGAGCAGATTTTATAGTAAACGTATCGTAAAATATGGAAATTAAAAAAGTTGGTTGTGAGACAAAGAAAAAAAGCACATCATCAAGTTATAATAAACCTATTTCGGTTACTGAACAGGGCTCTTCTATTACCTATGTATTCATCATCATCATCATCATCATCATCATCAGCCTATGATAGTCCACTGCTGGACGTAGGCCTCTCTCCTATTATCTATGCGTATAGACGCATTAGGAGGTAAATGCCCATAATCGCCACGCTTGGCAAGCGGATTGGCGATCGCAGTAATGTGTCCACTATGACGACGCTGCTGCCCATCATCAATATTTTAGCAAATAACGGCAGTGACACTTCAATCCCTAAGTCAACTCTTACGACACCCATAGGAGGAGTTGGGGTGGTGACAAATGTATTCCTATCACCTAAATATTAATCTATAGGCGCGACCCAAACAAAAAGGAAAACCATGGAAAAGGCATATTATTATGCAGAGGACGTAAATATGCTGAAAAGATGGGCGCATTAGGAGGTAACACAAATGACCTAGTACCTAGTTCAAGGATAAAATGGAATATACTACTGTGTTCCAAAGTGTAGATCTGGGCTTCTTTGCGGTCGCGACGCCTCTGGATTGCGGTGACCTAATAAAATAACTTCCAACTTCTGAACTTAGAAAGTATATCATTAGATCCGGATCCGGAAATATATTTTTGCCCTAAGGCGATCTCGTTGCAAAAGTTTGGAAAACACTGGAATAGCCTTTGGCTGTTTTTCTGATATCTTTTTATGGTATTTATAGCAAAGTTAGTGCTACTTATTTTTATACTTACGCCATTATTCATAAACGTACATCTCCATTTTAGTTACAAACGTTTTTAAGTGTTTCGTCTCTTTATAATGAAAAATAAGTACAAAACACATTGCAGGTAAGTTTATGAAAAAGAGGGTTGATGTTCTCTTTTTATATTCAAACAAGGAGTACACTCGACGCAACAGAATGTAGTTCCTACACCCAGCGGGCACGGTGATCAAAAATATCTGAACATACTCGCTAACAACAATGGCCTGTAGACCTAGCCAAGATGATATTCTGAAATCGTATTCGATAAGCAATAAGTCACGTGACCATAATAATGTATGGGAATGTTCACGGAACTTTTCGTACGAATCTGCCATTCTCATACATTTATTACTTATCGCTTATCGTAAACGATTGCAGAATGGCATCTCGGCTGGCCTGCAGTGGGGTTCAGATGTTTTTAAGCACCCTGGCCGACCCAATACATCTGCTTTCACCTTTTTTTTTGATGCTCAATTATTTATTTATTTTATTTATTTAAACTTTATTGCACAGTAAAAAAATACAGATACAACAGGCGGACTTAATGTCATAAGGCATTCTCTACCAGTCAACCTACAGGCCAAACAGATAAACATTAATGGTGCGGGATGTGAAGAGTTCATACATAAATACACTAACAAAATATGAGTACTTGCTAATAATAATATAGTATCAATAGATATGCAATATACAGTGTCCAATTATCTTGATTCCAATAAAATACCAAGCCGTGGATTCACATGTCTGTTATTACGTAATAATATTTATATTCTACATAGGTACACTAAACGACCTAAACGTGTTTTCCAAAGCCTTATAAATCCTGGGATTTGTACCGAATTTGTGAGCATTGCCGTTTTATGGCTTACTTCAAGGCCATGTTTTATTCAGTGGCGTAATTAATAATTGTGAGCCATTTTGCGTTGCAATTCAGAATTACGAACCTTGAATAGATCAAGGTAGCGAAGATTTTTTTAAGTGTAGGTAAAGTTATAAATATTAGATGTCATATACCAAAGAAAAAGGACCAAGATCACCTATGTCCGAGGTGGGGATCGAACCCACGTACTCAGCTTTCGCGGCTGATGCCTGTACCCCTCGGCCACTCGGTCTAAGCCCTAAGACCTTGCTAAGACCGAGTGGCCGAGGATATTTATAATTTATATAGTATTAAGTAGTGTGACTACTGGAGAAAAATTAAAAGTACAAATCAAAATATTTAGTTAATAAATAATTTGATTTGTGTTTTCGCAATATGTTCTGTAGGTAAAGTTATAAAAATAGATCACATTGCAATAATTTGCAATTCTTCCAGCATTTTTTTTGTGGCCTTTTATTATGTTAGACGAAGCGGAGCATCTCCACTAGGGTGAAGGATCATATAGTCGATGTCGTCGACCACAGCCTACACGCAGTCTGGGAGCATGTCATGGATAGCTAAAATCGTACCATAAAGTTTGACAAGCCTTTGGTTCTCGCTAAGGAGAAGAGATACATTCCTAGAATATTGCGCGAGGCTGTTGAGATAATGAAACACCCAAAGTTTAATAGGATAAAAAGGAGCTTATCAAAGATTTCTTGATATGTTTTGTCCCATATTTGCATAAGTAGTTTTTGCCATGAAAAGTATTCAAAAATAATTATGCCGTTTAGTCTTGAGAAGATGTCTGAAGATACTTGAGCAATGCATGATAGATAAAAACTAGTACGATAATCGATAAAATAACGACTCAGATATAAGTAAATTGTGAACTTTTTATAAAGTTGGTACTTATTCAGAGAATCAATCAAGCTTTATTGCCTTCAACGAGAGTCTCCCTGTTTCAAGCCTCTTCACTGCGACGACGTCGTAATGGATATCAGTAATGGCCAATTTCTTATTTATAATTCGATCAATACTCAATTGTTTAAAACCAAAGGTTCCGGTACAAAAGGATCTTTCATCTTTACCGGAATAATTCGATTAAAACAAAACCTTTTGGGAGATCGGAAAAATCCCGGCGGGCTTCGTAAATATTGCCTTTTGTGGAAGAATGCTTAGTATTTTTCGTGAAACAAAAGCGGTAAAATGTGTAAAAAAACATTGGTTTACCGTTGTACATGTGAGGGGCTTCACACGCATGAACGAGCATTATTTGTGCTATAAGGTAGAATTGTTTGCATTCCGGGAAGTCTCTTTAGTACGGAATGTATTGTTAAGCGTTTCTCTCTACACTTTTGGAGATTTGAAGGTTTATTTATGGATGACTTATTTCACTGATTTGTCTACTATTACGTACGTGAAGATTTGAGGGCCATTTTATTTAAAGTTATTAGTTAGATATTTATTTTGTATGATTTCTACTCAGAATCTGGGCGCTTTTGATCACAGTAAGAGATTCCCAGGATTTTTTTCATACACTTTGTACGCCAGTAACGGAATAAAAGGATCGAAATTGTATGGAAATGGGACAATCTTAGGATCGAGTAAGTTTGTGATCCTGAAAAATACGAGGAATGGTGCAAAAGGACAAGTAAGAGCATCAAATGGAGACCAACTATATAAGGAAGATTTTAACAAAACTAATCTATTTATCTAGTTTTCCAAGCGGGCTTAAATCAAACAACGCACTTTCGTAGAAATTAATAGTTTACTGAGATTATTAAAAAAAGAGAAGGAGCATACAGATAATTGAATTTTAATTATCGTAATATTCGTGAGACATAATCATCAAAATTGAACGGAGAACCTATTATGGAGAACGTATTTTCGCATTGTTATGTATTTCTGTATGATATAGCTTTTCTTGAAGCTAACATAAGTCGTTCATTTGTTTGGCCGTCCCAGGTCTATATGACATCTTTTTAAGTTTAAAATTCCTGTATTTATTGCACGAGATTGTCTCTTATTACATATTTATTATTCAATAAATAAATAAGGACTAGAGAATGGCCTCGAGCTAACCAGACACTTATCGTGTTAGATGTTTTGTATGTAAATTGATTTAGAGCGACACGTCTCGGCAGACTCATTGATCAATTTGCTGCAGACTGGATTATACTACCGTTCTGCAACGGTAACAACTATTATAGCCTGCCTAGCGAATACCAAATACTGCCTGTCAGCGGAAATAATCCATGTATAAGCGAATTTTGGCATAATTGTTGTAATAGTGTTTTAATGCACAGAACAAAAGTAGGTACTGGTGGAGGTGTAGCTGACGTGTGGCGGAAGAGTAATAGTAGATTATTATAATATATTAGGATCAAAATGGTATATTTCCGGCGTGGGCGTATATTGAATCTTGAGCGTAATGAAGGATTCAAGCGTTAACGCTCAAGACGAAATAATTAGGATACCGTGTGACACATACTGCTTTTCACACCACCTATGAGAAAAATAAAAGATATTCCTATAACATATTTCATATTTATGCAAATAATCGATTTTGAACAAATTTTTATCAATACTGTTTATTTTCATATTACATTGATTTTTTTTAGGCTCGCAACAGAAAGTCCTTGAACAGAAAAGTGCCACTTTGATCATCCCAGCAGGGAAGAAAAGGCCCGTATTCGAATAGGTGGTGTGAAAAGATTTTTTTTTAATTTTCGTAAATAAATCGTAAACTCGTAAAGATGTGGTCCAAAGCAAGCAATGTTCTGAAACCCAAGTACCTAATCTGCATTAAATTCTCTACAAAATATAGCAAAAAACTAAAAAAGAACAGTGGCTATTCTGAAAACCTCAAACAGATATAAAAGAAAGGGACCTTTGTAAAATAGTGCCAATCCAATTACGATTTAGCAAGCGCAGTTGGAAAAATTAGGAAAATGAGTGATCGTTAGGATACAATCGCGTCCGTTAACCTGACGTCAAGCTGACGTGCTGTCGTCAAGCACCTGAATGGCGAGTGTTTTTGTGTTTTTTCGTTTTTTCACAGAATCAAATGTGAAAAAATTTAGTGTCATTCATTTCTTAAATATCTCCGGAGTTTAAAGAGCACATTTCTCGAATTTTGGCGCACATTTGGCACATTGCTAGCACTAACTCCTGATGTTATACATCGCCTCTATTTGTTGATGGGTGTATATCAATCCTGACAATTACGAAAATGATACATAAAAAACAATATCGCGTAACGTAATAACAATGAGAGTTGTGTTTAGACAGTTTAGATAATTATAACCAACTCGTTCGCTCCGAGGTCGATAGCGACGACTGAATATATGAAATGTATATGAAACCGCTACTAATTATTACTAAACTCAGGATAATCTGTCTAGCATTACAAAGCGAAACCATTATAATTATTTATTCGCAAAGAGAATTTACTGTTAGCAAGAAATTAGGTCGTATCATGATTCTGATTGGTAGCCTACTTGGTAGTGACCCTGCCTACGAAGCTGGAGGTTCCGGGTTAGAATCCCGGCAAGGGCATTATTTGTGTATTTATTTGTCACAAATATTTGTTCCTTGGTCTTGGCTGTGTATGTATTTAAGTATCTATTACATATATCGTCGCCTGGTACCCACATCACAAGCCTTAAATGGAGCTTACCGTGGGACTAGGTTGATTTGTGTAAGATGTCCCAATATCTATAGATATCTATTTATTTATAATATTGCTGACTATCCCTATTAATTATAAACGAGAAGGTAACTTGTGTTTATCTGTCAACGGAACATCCAAAAGGATATAAATACGATAGATTTTTACAGGTAGATTATGTACATGTATGGTTTCCTGATATATCAAACGGCGAATTTTATGCAGATGAAGTTGCGAGCCAAAGTAGTTTCTAATAATGGTTTATTTAATGAATCTGTCCTGTTACTCCTATCCTTCTTTCATTGAAATGACAGAAACAAATGCCCAAACTTTAAAATGTTCAATGTTCGCGGTAGATTTCCACATCATTAGCTCTTCTTCTGAGATTCTGAGGAGATAGCTCTTCTTCTGAGATTCTAATTCTCTTCTATCAACTATGCGTATAGACGCATTAGGATGTAAATGCCCATAATCACCACGCTGGGCAAGCGGATTGGCGATCGCAGTATTGTGTCCACTATGATGACGCTGCGGCCCGTCATCAACCAAATCAAACAATGGTCAGTGACACTTCAATCCCTTAGTCGACTCTTACGACTCCCGCGGGAAGAGTTGGGGTGGTGACAAATGTATTCTTAATTTCTTACTGCCATCACCACACGGCATCGGTAGATTTCCAGTTGATCTTAAAATCGTAAGCTTCTAAATACTTAGCTGTTGTTTTAGTAGTGCTAAATCCTGCCCAAGCCAGGTTGTTAAATAAATTTAGGGGCAGTAAAACTGGCAATGGCTTTGATTTCCTTTTATTATGTCTTCCATGCGCGTCATTCGGTTGTTATGGGTACACATCCATGTCTTTGAGACTAACTTTTAAGGTGATGTACAGTCGCCGTCAGATATATCGTAGTGTCCGAAACGCTCATAAATATCTGAACATGCCTCTATCGTTATGGCAATAAATGCGTGTTCAAATATATTTTAGAACGCTCCGGATGCCACGATATGTCAGAAAGTGACTGTACCTATGGTATTTTTGTACTTGCGCGGACTTACTTTTTATCCGGCTCGCTCGTACGAACACGCGAGTACGAGCTGTAGACGTACCGTGACTTTGCAAGTATCGGTATCGTTAGGTCTTACTCGACACGTAAAGCAGGCCATCGCGCTTGCTCCAACATTATGAGAATGCGTTACGTATCGAGTTAAACCTAACGTATCCTTTACTTTCCAACTCATGGTACGGCTACGGGATGGATAGAACGTAAGTCTGCGTTAATAACGCCGCGGCAGCTCATGGTTGGCAACACGTGGCTCAGGTCACCTGTACACGTTTGCATTTGCTTAACTAGGACGCCATGCCTCACTCAGTATGCAGACCAAGTCCACATACATGAAAATAAATGAATTCCCAACGTTATTTCAGGCAACTGGACAAGCCAGTATTTGGAAACAGTTGGTCTCAGTGTTGGCTTAATTTTGCATATTCTGCATATTCAATCGTCTGGGCTGGCAACTAGCCGTGAAAACAGTGAATATTTACTCCCTTCGGAACGGAGTCATTAATGGCTCCGTTTCTCGTTCATCACTGGCCAAGTACTAGTATGCAGTTGACGGCTGTAAGTCACATCAGCGGTGTAAGTTATGTTCAGTCATTAATGAGTCCGTTCCGCTCGCAGTGGAAGGCGGGCATTAATCATAAACGTCTCCCAACTTAGCAAGCTAAGTATTTTTGTCCTTTTCGGTCTCATTAATATGTCTATAAGAGCGAAATACACAAACAATACTTAGCGGCTAGCTAAGTTAAGAGACATTTATGAATAAGGGGGTTAATCTACGGTGGCTGCTTCGCATCAGACAAGCCGTATGCTTGTTGCCACTGTCTTATTATAAAAAAGTTGCCAATATCGTCATTCATAAACGTTCCGTTTGATAATTGATCATTTGTTCTTATTCATCACTTCGTCATTTGCATTTTGTAGATATACTAGATAGGGATAAACATTAATTAAATAATACAGTTTGTAGCGTAGGGGAGTTATGATGTACTGTTTGAAACAAAGACGTGATCGGAAACTAATATTATTTAACTCAGCAGAGTTACAATTTACTCGAATACTACCTGCTAATCTAATGTATCGAAATAAACTCGGGAATCCGATTACTTAGGTCGTACACTAAAGGGAGTGGAGATTCATATAAAAAATCATGAAGCCTACTTATGGGTTCTCCGGCGAACTATCACTGGCGCGATTGATTTTGACGCCAACGCCATCTAGCGGGATACTGGGGTAATGGCGGTATTAGTGCTGCTAGTCGTTCCTGGATGGCGTCACTAGCTAGTAGCCGTTAAACCGACTGCTTGGTATTTTGTTTACAAGTTAAGTTTTTATTAATAAGCCGAATTGACATTCACTATGGTTGTCTTAGGCTTTTTTCATTCATTATAGTTACTATTTTGAGCTAAAAGCCTGTGAGGTAGAGTAGGTACTTCAACATTTTGAATGGAAAGCATTTTCATTTTATAGTATCTATAAAATGGCTGATAGTGTCGTTGGCTGACAGCCGTTACTATGCTATTATTGAATTAGATATGTGATACGGGCTTTAATTCAAGTAGATGTTTGTTACTTAGTGAGTTTTAGTTGTTAAATTTACTGTACCGGCCAATAATATATCACATTCGTGACTGGTTGTATGAGCGTGTATAGAGTAAGCGGCACATGTTCGCATATTATTTTGGTACTTTTGCAAAAAAATATGATGAATATTGCAATTATTTAAGTATTGTGAATAACAATGGGATACACAGAATATTGCTAAAAAGCTGTAGTAAAAAAAAAGGATATTACTGCTAAATTTATGCTTTACATAAAAAATCTTTATCAAAAAAGGACTACATGATGCCAAGTTTTTTCATCGCTAGCACAAAGGCCTTTGCCTATACTAGCTATATTCGTAAGGTGGAAAGTGTGGAAACCACTTACAAATATAAACAAAAGTTCTTCCCGTCCGAGATTTCCTTTTAATGAATCAGCTTGCACCATGAAGAAGATACATAAATGTAGAAGGATATCTTATTATTACAAACCAATGGAAAGGGTAAGCCCCTTTATACTTAAACATTAAGGTTCAATTACAAAATTAGATTTATAGCCCTTAACTTCGGGTCTATGTACATTAGAGAAACGTGAACCTAATTGATAAGCGTATAACCTTTACGTACAACAAAGTTATGTGGTCGAACATGTCTTGAATGGCTTCGAGAAAAGGATGATAACAAAGATAAATATAAATAAATAAATATAAAGATAATTAAATGTATAGACGCTATCCAGCCGCCATCGCTACTCGTATTTAGGCATCGCGGTAATTCCACGCTAGTGACCAAAGTGACCAAATTCTTGCATGTTTATTTATTAATAGTGTAGGTAAATCTTTCTGATATTATATCTAGCCATCAAAATGGTACGTATCTTGATATAATGTAACGCTTAGACTTGGTTCAGATGTAAATAAACAGATGATGACATGGCCACTTTCATTACAGTCACATGGATTTACCGATCGGAGATTTTATCACACGGTAAGACGTTAGACCGCTATGGAGTAGATTACCATCATCATCATTCATCATTTCAGCCATAGGACAACCATTGCTGGACGTAGGCCTCCTCAATAGACTTCCACTTTGGCTGGATGGATGCGACCTGCATCCACCCAGTCCCTGCAACCAGGTCGTCTGACCACCTTGCGAGTGGACGTCCCACGCTGCGTTTGCCAGTACGTGGTCTCCACTCGCGTACCTTTTTGCCCGGAGTAGATACCTATATTAAAATTCAAATTATACTTATACTTATCCTCATTTATTTACGTGGATCTAAAGGATCATAATGTCTTTCTGTGTTGGGTCAAAGTAATTGACTGTCAAAACTATGAATAGAAAAATAACAGAATCATAGCTGTAAAAGTATGTGTTGAGCTATTAACAGGAACTACATCATTTTTACTGTACTATTTTTTGTTGGTCGCTCAATAGATGTATTAATCAAATAAAGGAATATCATACTTAAAACATATTTGACACTTTATAATTTATTTTTATAAGTTAAATATTTTTCAGAACAATTTGTATTAACAACATAGCAATTAATAACCATTTTAGTGAAACATAAATCAACACGGATGAGTAAATATGAATATATAGTGACTATTCGACTCCATAGCCGTCTAACGTAACCGTGTAATAAAAACTCCGATGCTTACTCATAATACTCAGGTAGGATGCTTTACATTTATTTGTCTAACTGGATTTTGGATGCAAACAAAATAAAATAAATAATACAACTGCAAATGAGAAGACATTGAAATAGAGAGACGTTTCTCGTACTGAAAGCGACTTTCACTAAGCCCTGTAAAAACATGAGGCTAATGTTAATTCGCAAATCTCGTTTGGATTTAATTTTAGTTTGACGCGCTAACAATCAGTCGCTAAAAACACGAAACTGTTGTAAAATATTATTGAACCAGGTTACTCACGTATTTAAGGTGATTTTAGAATTATAACTAACGTGAGACTCAAACATATTTAAATATTTATCACACGGGTTACTCACGTAATTTAAGTCGATAATTGCTCGACATGTTTCGATCCATTTAGAGGATCCTCATCATGGAGTATCATGGAGTGGTCGCGGATTATTTATCACACGGGTGATAAATATTTAAATATGTTTAAGGTGATTGCTCAGTTTTCAAGTAAAACGATAACATTATTTTCCTATTGTCACGGTTGTTCTCTTACCAAATGAACTTAACTTTAGCAACGTTCTAAATTATGGAGATTATGAATTGTTTCTGTTCGAGACGTTGTTATTTGAAACTTTTGTATTCCTTGAATACGTTTCCAGAAAAAAGTTGCACTTTCCAGAAGTTAGGTACTTTTTTACTTAAATTAAACTATACAATCTGCATATTATGAAATACTCAATTACTCAGATATATGACATAAATTAAATAATAATATCAAAATGAGATTTTAAACTAAGAATTGGCCCCACAAGTTTGCAAAAAGTAAATGTAACGAACGTTCTTTCAAGGCTTATTTTTACGTCCCTTGTAAAACCAGTAGTAAACGGAAGTAGACCGAATAGCCAAGCTCGGCTATTGGCAGTTTTAGGGATTCTAGAATTTTCTTTTTATTGCAGGTTTTGGTCTACAGACGTTATTGCCATGGTCTGGGTTAGACAGACGTTAAGATAATTTAATTGCAAATAGAATTCAAGTTACAGTCCTGTCAAGGAAGGACGCAAACATTAATGCATTTGCTGCTAGAGGGCGCGGTCTGAGCAAAAACTTGTATGAATGTGAAAGCATTTGTTTTGCTTTTATACAATGATAGTGGGTACCCACCACGCAAACTACTAGGTAATACGTACTTATTTTCAAACAAGTATACCTACATGATTGTTCCCTAGGTTCTGATACTTGCGATGTCAGTTTCTTCATTAGGAACCTACCGAGATACAAGAAAAATATTTGGTAAAGTATAAAATTCAATTTTTTATAATGTTTATTAAGCTCGCAAGGTCCACCATAGTATATTCTTTAAACCTTGCTATGTAAGGAATAGAGGTGAATTTCGTTTGTTAGTAAAATCAATCAAACAAAGGAAATGCGATTTTATTAAGTTTACGAAAGGTTTAAATTTCATTGTCATGTACACTGGGCGTTATGAGGTTAAATAACGCCGAAAATCGTCAAAAGTATCTCGATGATAAAACTCCTCCATAATATTGATCGAAATCAACGAAATCGTTTTACATAGCAAAAGCTTAAGATAAAGTTAATTTTATGAATATGGAGTTCAAATCGATCTTTACATAATTGAATCATAATTAAATGAGTAAGTCTCCGTTTGTTATCATATAAGCCGATTTCTCCCGCAAATCTCCTTTCCCAAATGTACTTGTTCGATTAATTTGATTTTGCATAGACAAACGAATGGGTAGACTCATAAAAATATGATCAGTTTGCAAAAATAAAGTAAAAAAATGTAAAAGCTATTTGTGAATAAATACTTATAGTCATTCTTTTTTTTTTATCATTATACTTTTTTGTGTCGATAATTACAAAACACCTTGCGTTAACTTCAGAAAAAATATAAAAAAAAAAGATTTACATCAAACTCTTCGATGGAAACTTTTTGCTCTAATGTGATTACTTCCACTAATTTATCTAAGGTGAGAGCTGAGAAAAAAAACGTATTTGCATAATATTGTACAGAGAAACGGGCATCCTTTTGCCGACCGTATTTCCTCTAAAAGTAGATAATGGAATTACCTCACAGCTCTTCACAAAGAAAACAGATTGCCGGCCAATGCTTTTTCCGTAATCTTCTTTTGAAAATAACCCGCCTTAATGCTGAATTACTTGAAAAGTTATTTTAGAAATGATTCTTTTTTTTACAAGGGGTTTTGTAAGTAGTGGCTAAATATTTAAGTATAATATTATATCATTTAAACGTTTTTAGGGTGCCGTACCCAAAGGGTAAAGCATAACCTATTACTTTGTTCCACGAGCTAGCTTGAAAGGCAGTTCATTTATTATATATCATTGAATAGAGCACTAGAAGAAGCAAATGTATCTATTTCGCGTGTCCGAACTCAGTGGCAGCCACTGAGATGGTCATTTCTAATGACAGTCCACATACGTCAGCTGTTGCAGCCGCACGTAGGAAAAAAAATACAAAATGCCTCATTTCCAGCGCACGAAAACAAAAACATTATTTCCCATCACACGTAAGTAATTTAATATATTTTTATTTATGCATCCAAGGATGTACCTACATAACTATAGAATTACGTTACAAACCGGCGTTTACATTGCATTGCTGCGTTTGCTTTAAGCATTTGATCGACCATGTGTGTTAAAGAGATGATGAATATTACTTAGACTAGCGATACTCTCACGTATCGCTTCGACTTCATAGTACAGCCCATTTTTCATTCGTCCGTCAAATTTAGCGACTAGTGTTGTTCATTCTACAATAAATATAATAGTGAGCGAGCGAGCAAACGGATATAAAATCTATGTGTACGAGAGAGACGGCTGCATTGTTGCGGGGCGGCTGCATTGGTGTCTGAATCGTTTAGGTTTTCCCATGACTAAATGCCGACCGTGACGTCTCAGTGACAGCTAAAAAGTCGACATCCTTGGTTGCCATACAAATGGTGCTATTTACTTTATCTACTGAATATATAAATCTGTGGCCCCCAGGACCATGACCTCTTAAAATGCAATTCACTTTTCTTGGCGTGTCAGATTTTGACAGTTATTCTATGGAACTGACAAATCACATTTCAGATTGGGTCTTAAAGTGAATTGCATTAGCGTGGTAGCCCCCCAGGTCATCACGATATTTTAAATATAAATGACTTCCTTAACACTACCAACGAGAAAACTTTTAATACGTCTGTTCGCTAAAATATGATACGAATGGTAAACCGGCGTGTGGTTTGGAAAAGTTTGATTAAGCCAGGCTAATGAGGGCGCGAGAGTTCGCGGCACGTACATATTCCTCGGTCTCGCAAGCCGTACCACGAGTTGTCAAGTAACGGATACCTAACCACTTCCAACAGACTTCAACTTCGAGTGAGGATACAACAGATAAATATCCTTTTTAGTACAGCGGCCCTACCGTGAAATTCAAAATTCGTAAATTTCGAGGATTTGTCTGTCTCACTCAAATGACACCTTCGTTTGAGTAACAGAGAAAAATCCTCGAAACTTACGAATTTCGATTTTCGCGGTAGTAGGCCTGATGCTACCTTTTTTAGACGGTAGTACGAGAAGTGGCTCATTTTACGTCAGGTCCAAAACTTCGGAGGGCCATCTGCACTAAAAAACGTCGTACGAGACACGTGCAAAAACGAAATTCGTAACTCGTGTCGATTTAAAACACTCCCTTCGCAGCTTCGATCGTGTTTTAAAACATCCCAATGAGAAATGCAAATTTTCTGAAGTACGTTTGGGATTGATAGATATGCCCCCACAAACTCAAGATTAATGAAAATCTTACTCTAGGATATTAGTTAATAGTACGCAGCATTCAGCTTACATAGTTAACAGAGTGAGATAAGTAAATAAATAAGCAGAAAATGAGTTTTTTCTTAAGGTTTATATATATTATTTATATAGAAGACGGAAAATTACAATGGGAAATGGCAAATTCGGGATATAATTAAACAAAAGCTTAAAAATAAAGAAAATATAAAAAAACATTACACAACTTGACTTAATCCCATTCGTGGCTTAGTAACCACAACACAATTCCTAGTTAATATTACCCTGGGAAATCGATTTTCATAAGAATGTCCCATGATATTCATTTATCTTACATATCACAAAAACATAATAATTATAAATCAATCACGACAGCGGAGTATGTAGTTTTAATACTAGCAACATTTATTATTTATTTTTTTATCTTTGTATGCCAACTTCCTTCTTTTTTCGTCTCTTCTTTTTGCATTTTAATTATTAATATATTTCGTATCACCCCAAGGACCCGAAATCTTTCTTTAACAGTGTGGTAGCGTTTTTAAATCGGAAATGTTTTACCAATACGGCCTAGGCCTCTTAGTGAATAGAGTAATAGCCCAATTTCCTGCGGGTGTAGCTTTCGGAGGCTTAGCGCTTAGGATATACAACGAGAGCTGTTTGTTTCTGTTCTATCCGAATCACTTGGGGATTTTGTGGCTTTGACATGAGTACTTTACAATATAATCAGATGCGTAGCTATAATATATTGATTTAAACGTTCACGATTATCACTCATATTGTAAAGACAAACGGGTCTTAATCGTGTAAACTTACGTTTAATTACATATGAGTCTGCCTGCGACCACGGGTGTAACGTTATGCCCGAAACGTCAGGATATAATTAACTGTAAGTTAACGCGATTAAGACCCGTTTGTCTTTAAAATATGAGATACGTAGCTAGTCTGATAATACGAAATAAAGAAGTTGGCTTCGTTGAATCATAATAGTTTATAATTATCATATTTGATAATATGTTCTTATTTTATTAGCGGTTTAAAAATGTATTTATCTAGTAATGCAAATGTAACTTTTTGTAATTTTATCAAGGAAAGTAATTCCACAAGGAAAAGTAGAAAAGGTGGAAAAAAGATATTTCGTTTTCGTGTGTAATTATAATTAAAAAAAAAATACGAATAAAGCTTACAAGATATTACAGCGAATGAAATATGAATTAAAAAATAAACGGTGCTATTTTCTAATTTCCACTCAACGCCTTGTTTGCTATGGTTTTCCATTATCCTGCTATTTCCCGATGCAGGAAAGTAATCACTGCTCAGTAATGTGAATCTTGAGTGGGAACTTTGTACCCTCTCTGGACAATGCGTCTCTCGTAGATCGTTGAAGAATAAGGGAATCAGTAACACGATATTTGTATTTCTTTTTTTCAGACTGATTATCATGAAATGGATTAATCAGCTTCTTTTTCAGATCCTTTGTACAGAAATTCCCTGATTTCTCTTCAGATTCTGATTGCCAAGGATATTTCTTTGCTGCATAATGAGTAACATGTGGAGCACTTTATTCCGCATCAAAATGGCTTATAAGAGGAATCGTCCATAGGTTATAACGTTCCTGATCTTGAGGCACGAGGGCTGCAAAGTAATCGCGGATGTCATTGGAAAGTCACGTACGCCGCAAAATAAGGATGCCGCAAACAATTATAATTACAGAAATACAAATAACGGTTAAAATACAGTGTTTATTTTTAATATTGCCTTAAAAGCTTATAAATATTGGTTAAACCACTAACTAACACGTTTTCGAATGTTTTGTGGAAAATAGCAAATAATTCAGCATGCAATATTTATACACAAATATATACCTAATCACTTGATTTGCACAAGGTAACCGCTGCTACGCAATTCTGCCATCAGTACAGTCATAAGTATTTATCTAGATATTTTTCCAGCGGGAACGAGTGATTAATAAAATTAACTAAATGGAATAAAACTATGAAAACGGATAAACTCGCGTATATTAACTAATTTTAACTACATTCCGACGTTTCAAACACTTTACAGGGTTTGTGGTCTGCGGATGACTGACAATGGAGGAAATTTCATAGATTACGTACCTCCATCAAAATAAAAAAAATAAGAACAAAACTACCCACCAAAGAAAAGTATACTAAACCACAGACAATATATTTTAAGGGTGGATGTACATACTAAATTTGCAAATCAAGCTAGTTATTCATTACAAGTATTTTCAGAATGAAGACCAGAGACAAAATAAATAATCTACGCCGGTTCTATTCCTACGCCACTGCCTTATCTGTTTCATAGCGAGTTTATCCGTTTTCATAGTTTTATTTCATGTGTAATCCTCGCGGTAACCGAAGAAAATATTAACTAAATGGAATAAACCATACTCTCAAATAATCTTCGGGTTCATAGTAAAAGTTCAAATAGGTATCAGTAATTCGAGCAGTGTCCAACCATGTGTAGTAATCTGGCAACAAAAAAGGAAACTTCCATACAAACATTCTGGGACACTTTGGGAAATTACGTTGACTCGGCCAAATGTACAAAACTTTTTGGGAATTGCTCTTTATGGGAATAGGATATACTCATTGATAACGTGTCGATGTTATATTTTGTGAATCCTTAGATTCGACAGAAGTGACGCCAAGGTGCTTCGGCGCCCATTCCCCGCAAATTTTCCTTGTCAGTCCTGCGGTAGACTATGTCGGTCTCGCATCGGTCTATTGACTTATCAGAAAAGATGCTTCTCGAATATTTCGTCATAAATCGTCTGCCATAGACGCTAAAGCCATGATGATGATGAGATTCTGGTAGAAACATATCCAAGTACTTATCATAATTATACAAGGTGTTTTCAAATTAGTTACCGATATCTTAGGGTATGCATGTGTTCATGATAACGAACAACTTTCCTTATGGGCCTCATATCGAAATCTTGAAAAAAAAATCACTTTCTATGAAAAGTTGATCACCCGGTGGAACCACTTTGTATGGAAAGGCATTTTTTTTTCAAGATTTCGATACGAGGCCCTTAAGGAAAGTTGTTCGTTATCATGAACACATGCATACCCTAAGGTATCGGTAACTAATTTGAAAACACCTTATATATGTCGATAGCGGAGCGTCTTGATAAATTGAGTGTCCCGAGCGAGTTTTGGTTTCAGTATAAAAGTAATTCTATGTTTCCGTATTATTCCACAACCCGTACTCACCCACGGCTTTTAGTTTCAGGTAACGCAATTTACTTTCGGGTCATTTAATGGTTTTGTTTGTTCTGGAATGAGCAAAACTTCATGAATTTCAAAGCGGTCAGTGTGCGGCGATATGCTAATTTTACACCTTAAGTGCTTTAAACCCTCTTAAAAATCCCCTAAAAAGGTTATCCAAACAAATTTTGAAGTGCCGGTAAATGCGTCTGTGCGGAATTTGAAGGCATTCGGCAGCGAGGCACGCCCATACATCCCAAGTGCCTATACTTTCCGAATAGACTAACTGTACTAAGGCTGTATAATATATACTGTGCATACCAATCCTAAATTTGGAACATTTTTCGAACAAACCTTTGTAAAAGGGGCTTAACTTCGACACTTTGCGCCTTTCTCGAATATAGGAATAGGTAGATTGAATCTATTTGGGGCAAATTTATATTTGACAATTCATCGAGGCTGATAAACCTTTATCCCCTTGCTTAAAGGTATTAGGGACTAACTGTCGGTTCGGTTAAATGTCATTGAGAATAATGGGTTTCTTGTCACGAGATCTTGATCGGGACCATCCATTTTAACAATTTTTATTACGTGGCAAGGGTGAAAACCAGTGAAATAAATGGGTAAAGGAAGTTGATTCACGTACCGTTTCGGATTTTGTCATAATGACAATCAATATAATTATTATAATTTGCTAGAAACCATATGCATATTGTTGTCATTGCGACAAAATATAAAATGGTACATTAATCAATCACATCGTATTTCATGGATGAAACGATAATTCATATTTTAACGACAAACGGGTCTTAAAGGCGTCAACTTACAGTTAATTTTAGCCTGACGTTTCGGGCTTGATGTTACAACCCGTGGTCGCAGGCAGAATTAAACGTAAGTTAACGCGATTAAGACCCGTTTGTCGTTAATATATGAGCGATAATCGTGAGAGTTTAAATCGAAACTCTAATTTATTCGTCAGATCAGTTAATATTTTTGTACATACCTACAATACATCATGAACCTACTTCAGTCCACTGTTGGACAAGCCCCTCCTATGACCTATGTGTTTTAGGAAATTGATTATTGTTGATGTAATGCCTGTAATTTTGTTGGACAATAGCAGTAGTGTGTACATACCTACATTATGATGATGCTGCTGCCTATCATGATTATCATGAATTTTATATAAAAGAATTATTGGTCAGTAATACTTCAATCCTTTAATCAATTCTTACGGCACCCACGGGAAGAGATTTTACCTACCTACATTTACTGTTCATTAGTGTTATGAATATTAATTTGTTTGTAATTTTAACACTTTGAGCGTGGGGAACTCCCGAGGGGAGTTCTCTGTGGGAGGTCAATTTTCGCTACAAAGCGGAAAAATCACGGGTTCGGCTACGAGCGTAGCGCGCAGCACTCGTCCGCAATGAAAGTGTTAAGCTGATATTGGTGGTCTGCCATGTGGTGAGAATAACATTTGTCACCACCCCAACTCTTCCGGTGATTGTCTTAAAAGTCGACTAAGGGATTTATAATGAGTGTCGCTGACCAATAATTTATTGAATATTCATGATGAGTAGCAACATCATCATAGTGGAAACACTACTACGATCGCCAACCAGCCTACCAAGTTTCTATTGCGTCCATACGCCTAGTTAATTTGGAAAGACCTGTGCCTAGCAGAAGGGTGATCTTGAAATAACACTTGCATGTCTTCTTTACTAGACTGAATACTGTATTCACTGAACACCTTGAACCTGTTTTATGGATTCTAGCAAATAAATATATTGATTCATTGATTGAAGAAATTGGCTGACGATGATGATGATATTGGTGGTAAACAAAATATGGACGTTGATTATATTAAATAATGGATAGTCATTAGGACTAAAACTAAAATTACCTGTCAGTATTATAATTAGCATCAGGTAGACTAAACGAGCACCGCCTGATATCAAATGGATACATAATTATGAAAATAGCCTAATACTTGTTAATACAGGGCTATTCCAGGTGACTTCAACAAATCGAGTGTGCTACGTGATTTTCGATTTGAATGAAAAAACCATTGAGGATTTAGGTACACCTACTTCATGGTAGCAGAAGAGCTGAACCGTCACATTCTTTTTTATCTTTTGATTTCCAAGTTTTGGCCATTCCGAAATATTTGAAATTGACACAAGTTACGAATTTTCTTTTCGCTCGTATGTCGTACGACGTATTCGTAACGTTCTCGAATTCACGCGTAAAAATAAATAAAATTAAAGAAAAAAAAACCTTTTTAAAAACAAGCTTTTATTATTTGATTATAAAATGAACTAAAAAGTTAAAAATAAATTAACTCTAAAAAGAAATATAACACTTTGTAACTTGATTGTAACCTTTAACGACAAATAAGCGTCTTCGTCTAGGACAAAATAATTCCATATTGTACAAATTTATTTAATTTTAACACTAAAACTTTTCACCATACATAATTATTCAATATCGTCCCCCCTCTTTATCGTAGTCCCCATTTATAAATGAAAGCGTGTTACATTGTGATAGCCCGAGGAAAATGTTGTGTTGTATTAAATGTAACACGCTTTCATTTATAAATGGGGACTACGATAAAGAAGGGGGACGAGATTGAATAATTATGTATGGTGAAAAGTTTTAGTGTTAAAATTAAATAAATTTGTACAATATGGAATTATTTTGTCCTAGACGAAGACGCTTATTTGTCGTTAAAGGTTACAATCAAGTTACAAAGTGTTATATTTCTTTTTAGAGTTAATTTATTTTTAACTTTTTAGTTCATTTTATAATCAAATAATAAAAGCTTGTTTTTAAAAAGGTTTTTTTTTTCTTTAATTTTATTTTTAGCTTTTTAGTACCTCTATTTTTAATTCGAGATATACTACGACGTAGTTCGCAGCGCGTAGCAGCGTTATTCCGTTATGAAGTCCGTAGTTCGTTCACATGATATGTAAAATGTACTGATTTAAATATCAATAATGTTGAAATTATGTAGGTAATCACTTGTTAGTTATTAGTAACGTTTCTCATTATATCCATTTCTTTTAATGCATCAACATTACAAGGTTTCTTCGACGTCAACTTGGAGCAGTCAAGTTCTTCGATTTGAATACCTGCTAAAGACCTAACTCGGCTTAAAGCTACATAAGCTTGACCGCCGCATGAATGCGTTGTTCTAGAGATTCGTTTTTCCTTCTCTCTTGTGTATTTATTCTATTGATATCTTGCCTATATGTGCGTTGTTCTAGAGATTCGTTTTTCCTTCTCTCTTGTGTATTTATTCTATTGATATCTTGCCTATATGTGCGTTGTTCTAGAGATTCGTTTTTCCTTCTCTCTTGTGTATTTATTCTATTGATATCTTGCCTATATGTGCGTTGTTCCAGAGACTCGTTTTTCTTTCTCTCTTGTGTATGTATTCTGTCGGTATTTTGCCTATGTGTGCGTTGTTCTAACGATTCGTTTTCTCTATGTTTAGCAGTGGCTAAACTTATTTTTTCTAAGCGTTGTCGCTTGTGGACATCGTTTTCATTAGCAATCTTCTCCTGTCTCTTCAATTTCGCCTTCTCTAAACGTCGTTTTCTATGTGTAACTAGTTGTTTCTGTTTTCTTCATGTTATTCCCACGAGTATAGGACAAATAACGGTCCATCTCCTCAGAGGTCCGTTGTAGAGGGATAAGGGCTACAATACAACAGGGTTCGCCCTGGTACCCTGAGGCGCAACGTTAGCGGCAAGACATGTTTATACACCCTCATACCATTCAGCCCTCGGCACGTGCTCACCTTGGCATTGGGTCATCCATCCAATCAATCATATATAATTAATATGGGACGAAAACAAGAGACTCGTTAAGACGAATCAAACGAGACCAAACTCGATGGGGTTGCGTCGTTTAATTACGGAGTTCTTATGGCCACCTTCCAACTCCAACATCAGACGCTGGTTACCATATAGTATCAAAGTACTCGTCAAGACTAATCCAATGAGCTCAAACTCGATAGGGTTGCATCGTTTAATTACGGAGTTCCTATGGCCACCTTCCGGCTCCATCATCAGACCCTGGTTACCATATAGTATCAAAGTACTCGTCAAGACTAATCCAATGAGCCCAAACTCGATGGGGTTGCATCGTTTAATTACGGAGTTCCTATGGCCACCTTCCGGCTCCATCATCAGACCCTGGTTACCATATAGTATCAAAGTATTCGTCAAGACGAATCAAACGAGACCAAACTCGATGGGGTTGCGTCGTTTAATTACGGAGTTCCTATGGCCACCTTCCAACTCCAACATCAGACGCTGGTTACCATATAATATCAAAGTACTCGTCAAGACTAATCCAATGAGCTCAAACTCGATAGGGTTGCATCGTTTAATTACGGAGTTCCTATGGCCACCTTCCGGCTCCATCATCAGACCCTGGTTACCATATAGTATCAAAGTACTCGTCAAGACTAATCCAATGAGTCCAAACTCGATGGGGTTGCATCGTTTAATTACGGAGTTCCTATGGCCACCTTCCGGCTCCATCATCAGACCCTGGTTACCATATAGTATCAAAGTACTCGTCAAGACTAATCCAATGAGCTCAAACTCGATAGGGTTGCATCGTTTAATTACGGAGTTCCTATGGCCACCTTCCGGCTCCATGATCAGACCCTGGTTACCATATAGTATCAAAGTACTCGTCAAGACGAATCAAACGAGACCAAACTCGATGGAGTTGCGTCGTTTAATTACGGAGTTCTTATGGCCACCTTCCAACTCCAACATCAGACCCTGGTTACCATATAGTATCAAAGTACTCGTCAAGACTAATTCAGTGAGCTCAAACTCGATAGGGTTGTATCGTTTAATTACAGAGTTCCTATGGCCACCTTCCGGCTCCATGATCAGACCCTGGTTACCATATACTATCAAAGTGCTCGTCAAGACTAATCCAATGAGCTCAAATTCGATAGGGTTGCATCGTTTAATTACGGAGTTCCTATGGCCACCTTCCGGCTCCATGATCAGACCCTGGTTACCATATAGTATCAAAGTACTCGTCAAGACTAATCCAATGAGCTCAAACTCGATAGGGTTGCATCGTTTAATTACGGAGTTCCTATGGCCACCTTCCGGCTCCATCATCAGACCCTGGTTACCATACAGGGTGTTTTTTTTTCGACCGTTCAAATTCTACATAGTGAATGTGTAGGTCATACTGACCAACTTTTACTATGGGGACAAAGTCGAAATCGCGAAAAAAAAATCAGCTGTTTCATACATTTCGGCCGGCGTAATGCCGCCAATTTGTATGAAACAGCTGATTTTTTTTTCGCGATTTCGACTTTGTCCCCATAGTAAAAGTTGGTGAGTATGACCTACACATTCACTACGTAGAATTTGAACGGTCGAAAAAAAAACACCCTGTATAGTATCAAAGTACTCGTCAAGACTAATCCAATGAGCTCAAACTCGATAGGGTTGCATCGTTTAATTACGGAGTTCCTATGGCCACC
>JALPQI010006058.1:0-64394 GCA_025490895.1 Thaumatotibia leucotreta
GTCAAGGTTTGGACCACCCTGTATATCGTCGCCTGATATCCACATCACAAGCCTTAATTGAGCTTACCGTGGGACTAGGTCGATTTGTGTAAATATATCAAAAAAAGTAACGGTTTTATTTGAACATTTAAATAAAGAAACTGCCGCTCCGACAGACAAACTGTTGCAACAGTTTTGTGGGGCGAAAATGTAAAAATTATAATTAAAATTGTGTCTAATAATTAGGGGTTGGAACTATAGGTGCAAAACTTTAAAATTGACATATGGGAACACTTTAGCCAAGAAAAATACCATTATTATTGAAAAATCTGTATCCAGTTTTATTCCCTATCTCGGAATCTTAAACTTACAACGTTTGGGTGTGTAAGTATAATTTAATGGATGTATGTGCTACCGTAAAACTACCCAACTATAGTCCAAAAGCTCCCAACTATGGTCTAAAACTAAGTCAAATATCTTCGATTTAGTGTAATTATTATATGATTGACGCAGTTGTTACACAAAGTCTCTTCATTAATGATTAAAAAACTTAGATAAAACTAAAGTAAAAGATTTCCATTGATGCTTAGTTACGAGTTGAACTTGTGGACCATAGTTGTAGTACTGGACTATAGATGTATGGTTTTACGGTATGTCAAATCCACTTGAGAAGTTTTGTTAAAGTTTTACACCCATAATTCCGACCCCTACTGATAATTCAATAAATAAATAAATAATGTTGGCTTGCGGAAAATGGCTACGACACAATAAAAACAATACCTTGCATGTAATTGACGAGCTTGCAGACAGTCTCCCCGTAGAACCAGACGAGAGTGACAGCTTTGCTGAGCTGCAGCGGCATGCACACCCCCGTCACCAGCAGGTCCGCCGTCGACAGGTTCACCAGGAAGATGTTCGTCACGCTGCGGACAAATTACCATCATCATTTAAGGATATAATTATTTAAACGGTGTCTCACGTGAATTCTGCAAATATATACGCGCGACACATACCCTCAATGAATTAAAACCCTAGGCCACTCTAGAACCATGTCAAAATGAAAACTACTTTGTTTAAAATATCTTACAATCTGATTGATAACTTTGCCGTGTCACTGACCATTATTTAATAGAAGATTCATGATGGGTAGTAGTGTCATCATAGTGGACACATTACTGCGATCGCCAATCTGCTTGCCCAGCGTGACGATTATCTCCTAATGCGTCTCTATGCATAGTTAATAGAAGAGGCCTATGTCCAGAAGAAGACTGAGATAGGCTGATGATGAGGTCACTAACCACGAAACCCACTTGGTTCACCTAAGTAAGCTTTCTTCGCAGTGGCGTAGCGTGCCTTGTCGGGGCCCCGTATAAAAATTTTTGGAGGCCCTTATATGGAGGTAATATAAATTAGAAAGTTTTTATTCTTTTTCCTTACACGCTTTGGGGGCCCCCGTGGCCCGGGGGCCCAGTATAATTGATACGGCAGATACGGCAGTAGCTACGCCCCTGTTTCTTCGACTGCAGATTAAAAAAATCGGACCTGACAAAACAATGATGGGAATCGGAGAACTCTTAAGAATGCTGAAATACAGAAACTGGTAGTCGAACCTTACATTGGTGAGACCAGGCTTCATAAGCCAAGCTTATATAGGTAAAGTTACCCACATAGGTAAGTCTGCTAACTTTCTTTTTAAATAGTAGGTAATAATAAATATTAAGGAACATACATCATCGAAGTAGTATAATATTTTAGTTAGGTAAAAGATGGAACTTACTCAAAGTTCATTAATTTGTACACCTGAACGGGTACCTATTTGCTGTCAAATATTAAATAGGTTGCTGGCTAAAAGTTCAGTTAAAAGGGAATGATTGAATGGTCAGAGAATTTCCAGCTAATTTGGTTGCTTTGTAAACTTTAACCGGTACCTACGCCGCGCCGTCAAAGAAAATTGCCGAAACTTAAGCAGTAGATCACAGCCCACTAGAACTCTTTGCCATTAATTAATTGGTAACAAAGTAGGTTGGTTGTTATGTCACTATGAGCTGAGCTAAAGTAATGGCCAAAATTATCTTTCCAGGGTTTTACCTTTTCCTTCACCATTACCATCATGCTGGTAACGTCCTGACGACGTGGCTCAATTTATTCTCTTGGCAGGACGTTGTTGGTTTGGTAGGAAGTTCTAGACAGCTTCTTTTGTCTCTTTTATATCAGAGATTTTAAAATAAAAATCGTCGTTTTAATTAACAGTAGGTGCATAAGGCAAGTAGCCTGAAAGCCACGGAACTAAATCAGTGTGGGTACTGTAAGTTATTTAGGTTTTATTTCGATTACGAAAGGCGATAACTTTTGTTCGTGAGAATCCAGATTGGTGTGTAAATGAGAATAAAATAATTATGAGCCCAATTATCGTTTATCTCTGTAGTTTTTCTGATAGACCAGGTCAAATCAGGATGTCAGTGAATGTAATAACTAAATATGTTTCCTCAAAAATACTGAGATATTGTTGCCAGCTCGAGTAACTTGTACACCCTGTCTTTTACTAAAGTTAGTAAGCGCGTCCAATTTGGCAAGTATTGTTTATGTTAGCGTTGAACTAGTCATTACTCTCGTTCCAATAAGATATGGTGGGGTAAGATGAAACGTTTTTTTTAACAGGGTAAGACAAAAAGCTACCAGCAGACGCTGTACCACAAGGACGACTTTTTCTTACCCCATTAAAACAGTTTCATCTTACTGCACCTTATACATAGAATACAATAGGCGTAGGTACGGCCAATCGTAAGCTCGGGTCGTCCCACGTGTGCTATCTAGTGGTAAGTAGTGATTTATGCGGCCCGCAAACTTTTTTATTAAGTGCTGAAGCATGTTTTTCGGTACATTATGCTTCTGAAGTGTTATTACATGGTGTTTTGCTCTGCAAAGTTTGGAAATCTACGTAAATATTTAACGTACCTTTCTACCCAACTACCAAAGGATGTTTTTGTGAAATATTCATGTTTGCCAGGGTTTGGCCGCAGATGTAAATGAAAGATGAACTTTTTTATTCCATATTCCGATGTCAGGCAGGGCTTCAAGTTTTAAATATCCGTGGGGGATGCAGTTTGACCCCATTTCATTATTGAATTTGAAAGTTAATTCTGATGGAGAGGAAAAAACAGGAAAAACACCAGTCACTTGGTCCTCGGTAAATAACAAAGTCACTTTAAGAAAAATAATAAAATCAGAATAATGTTTGAATAATGAAAGTCTTCAAGCGCAAAATGTTGTTCTAGCTTCTTGCTTCGGTATATCATAAAATTCATAAATAAAGTCAAGTATTTATTATGTCACTGGTCTCAACGCGAGCTACTAAACTATGAACTATGGGCTATAAACACGAAAAAAAGATACACACTCGCGTGTAAAAAAAAGAGACACAGCGATACTGGCCCGGCGGTGATAGGATAGCTGATACGTATAGTTGGGCGAGTATCGCCGTGTGTCTTTTATTTACATGATAGTGCGTATATTTTGTTCGTGTTCGCGGTGAGACCAGTGCCCATGAGAGTTATTTTATTTGTTAACTTATTCGCGCACGAATGTAGGATTACTCAACGATACGTAAAAAAACTTAAGTGGCAAATATCACATAAGATTCAGTTTACATAGTGTAACAAACATAATGATCCGTGTAAAGGCCCATGTACTATCGTATTCCTGTTAGGAAATAGTAGGAGAAAAAAATGGGCCCTCAAACGAACTATTTCCCACTACTTTTGTTGCCTGTAGATTCCGTAAAAGTCATCTCTATCTATAGGTAGTTCACTAGTTCAGTATTCAGTTCAGTTTTGAGTGTATAAAAGATCTTATAAATGGTAATGACTCAACACAACCCTGTAAGGGCACTGCAACAAGGTAACAAACTAAAACTGACTAACTAATGACACTATACAATAAGACTACAATACAATATATTTACATTTATAGGTACGGCTGGCAATGAAGGTATATGTGGCAACAGAAAGGGCGGCATTTTTTATTTTCCATGAGTGATTTTTAGTTTATGAGAGATGAGGTCACGCACACAACAACATGATAATTATGTAAATACAAAGGGTATTTAAAATTTGTGTTCTTTTTTCGTACTCATAACAAACCTTATTGCAACTGTGAGATTAAGCTGATTAACCAAAAGGTTGGTTCAAGGGATTCGCTTCGATAATTTGAAGCAAAATTTGACGGAATTCAATTAGTAGGTACCTACTTTAATTAGATGTATATTTATCAAGTTATCATACATCTCAACTCTGGTTAAATTACCTACTCGTATAATCATAGGATAGGTGCTACTATACGAAGAATTAAAACCCCATTGAAATTCAAAATTTTCCACGTATGACGCCCAAATCAGGGTTTTGCCTTCATACAACTCTATAGGATAAAAAACGCTTTGATAGGCGAAGCTATTACTGGAATTAAAAAAACTAAAGAGAGATCAGATCAGTGGCTAATAGCACAAAACTTTACAAGCGTACTATTCTACAAAAAATTATAAATTTCCATACAAAAAATTGTCGAATTGTACGCTTTTAAAGTTTTGTGGTATAGGGGCCTGAAATTATATTCTAAATTGACAAACTACTGATTATTTGTATGGACGCCTATTTTAATTAATATTCCAATAACTACTATACAGTCGTACGCAGTAATTTAAAATATTGCGTTTTTATTTACATCGCTAGCGAGGTAAGGGAGCGTGGGCTCAAGTGATTACAAATCTAAATATTGGATGTCATATAACAAAGAAAAAATACCGATGCTTACCAACGCTGGATGTGAAATTTTGTACCCACGTCCTAAACTTTCGCCGCTTTCGCGGCTGATGCCTAAAACACTCGATGGAATGGGCGAATGGTTAGTTTATATCGTCGGTTGTAATATGAATTAATGTAACCACCAAAATGACGAAATTGAGTTAAGTATAGTTACCGTTCGACTGTAAATCTGCTCTATCAAACGGTGTAGGTATATAAAATATTGATATCCAGAAAAAAAAATTGAATACGCTAACAAAAACTTTGCCATTTTATTCAGTTTCTACATTTTTTATTAATGTATGTAAAGTTTTCAAAAAATCATAGACAATATTTTATCGAAGTACGAATTTGTAAGTAAAAAATATGTCCTTCCTAATGTACTCAACATATTTTTATAAATGTCAATGCTGTAAGCGCCATCTGTATTGTATGGCTCATAAGAGTCATAAGCAATTCGATTTCAATTTGTGAGTTACATTAAATTACGAAATCCACTTTTGATGATTTTCATTAAATTTTTTTATTTTTTATTTACACATTTCATTTTATTTATGTACATTCAATGACACAATTAATTTAACACTACTTATATAAAATAATCAATAATATAAAAAAAAATACATATAAATTAAAAGAACCTACAAATAAAAAATCTCGCCCAAATCGCTGCCAATGGGCAGTGTGCCCAGAAGGCTGGCCGCATTTTCATTAAATTATTAATGTATCTCCAAATTTTTTTCAAAATGTTTAACGTAAGCACCAGCCATTTCCTGAACTACGACTGTGGTCGCAGTTAGTAACGGTGTGTCAAATAGACCTCTCAAAAATAAAACAAACAACATAAACATCATTTCAATAGGATTAACTAAAAAGATACAAATACTTTATAAATGTCAAAAAGCGACAACAAAATAAAAATCCGCCCATATAATATGTTATATAATATAATAGTAAATTTTTCCCTTTAACATTCTATTATTCTGTAGCACCGTCGTTGTTACACCGGAATATCAGCGCTGATACGACCATTTAAAGTGCGTTCAAACCGAAAGAGCATTCGCTATTCTAACCCCCCCACTCTACGAAATTCGATCGTTACACAAAGCGTGATTGGTTGATTTCGTAGAACGGGGGATAGAACAGCGAATGCTCTTTAGGTTTGAACGCACCTTTATGCTGAGGCGGGATCATTTAAATCTTATTTTAGAAATTATAATTATGTAGATAATGAATGTGTTGTGTTTACCATGAATAAACCATTGAATCTGAATCTGAATGAGATGGTATCTAACGGTCAGGGTGCGTAGCCAAGATGCCAATCATCATCATCTCAGCCATAAGACGTCCACTGCTGAACATAGGTCTCCCCTTTGGACCTCCAGATGCCAATCGCTAACGCTCAATCGTCAATCGTGAATAAAAGGCAACTATCTTTTCACCTCAGCGATTTTGCTGCTTAAAACTAGTGAGCAAAATGCAATTTTGCTGCGAGAGTGAGAAAAACTAACTTTTTAATTTTCCGTATCGTTGCTTAGTCGCAGGTCATCTTTTCATACTGCGGGGTGTACTACAAGCTTTGAACATTTAAACTTCATTACATCCGTCACTTTCATTCCGTTACCGAAAAAAAGAGATAGATATATATTTTATATCGATTCGGTATTCGACTCAGAAATCTTCACAGTAGGCCCTCAATTTATGTTTTTGTATTAGTTTTTGTGGACAGGCGTAAGCACTAAGCCATACTGCCTCTTAGGTTCTAATTTTCAATCAATGATAGAATCTTTCACTTGCTCGGGACTCAACGTAAACACTCGACAAAAATCTACTCCGCTCTCTAGTTGAACAAATCACTATTGACGTACTAATGAGGAAGAGTGACAGAGCGGCGATTACATAGCTACTTGGGGCTTGTCCATTAATCACGTCTTACGATTTTGGTCTGTTTTAGACCCCCCCCCATCCCCCATGGTAATATTTGGTGATATTTTCAGGACCCCCCCCCCCCCAGCCAATATCACGTGTAATTTTTTGCCAACTGAAGTAGTCCTTTTAATAACACTTGAATTTACGTACTTGTTAGTATTTAAAGTGTATTATAAAAAAGTAAAGATTTTTTTACTGGCTATAATGCTGTTCAGCAGATTCGAGAGTAACAAAAAATTACACGTGATTTGTCCGATGACCCCCCCTCCCCTATGGTGACAATTGGTGATTTTTTCTTGACCCCCGCATCCCCCTATATAGTATGACGTGATTAATGGACAAGCCCTTGGCTAAGCACGCAGAACTTTGGACGAATTGTTGGTGTGTAATGATTACAAACCTGAAGCTCACATTATGCATTATACGTGGCTCATCTGAAAGACTGGTTTACAAACAGCCAATCAGCGGCGACATGATTGATCGCTCGTAATTGCTTCAAACCGTCAGTCACGATTGGCAATAAATTCAACAAGTCAGTCTCAAAGGCTTAAATGCTGTTTACATTGAAGCTTGAATTATGCTGACACGGCGGTTATGAGACAAATTGTATCGAAAAACGTGTTTTTCATTAAATGACATGACAAAAACATGTTGGTGGTATACTCGTATTGTTTTTTTTTTGTTTTTTCGTGAGTCACTCTGGACTTACAAAATGATTGCCGTAGTGTGGTAGTATTAGAGTTGCTATGAGTGATAGATACTTATCTTAAACCTACTGTAATACTCTGTGTTGTGAAATAACATATAAAGGGTCCACGGAAAGAACATAACTACTAACCCTTCGAAAAGTCAGGGCAAATTTGCACTATAACCTATAATAAGCAAGGTTGATTTTCCTTCTGAAATTTGAATTGACTAGACATGTTATTTCCGTGGACATTGCGTAATATTACGTTTTGTGATACATTTTTTGTACCTACTGTCAAAGACATGACAGGACATAACTAAGTGATCCGTTGCCATTCACACACTTCACAAACATAATACGACCTTAGGCTCTGTTCAAATTTGAACTACGACTGGTCTCAGAAAAGCTACAGAAAACAACGATAATTGGGAACATAATTCTTCTCTTCTCAAGACTTTTCCTGCTATTTTATCCGAGGTAATTTATCTGTGCGAGCCGCTGGGTAAGAGCCGTAAGTCGAGGGCAAAATGGGTATTTACACTGTAGATTACATGCCCTGATTTTCACATCGAAGATACTATTTTGTAAAGTAGGTAATCAGCTTGCATTCATCCGTAAATTTGTGGGGGAGTACATGTCTAGTACTTATTTATGGGAATTTAGGTTTTAGTTTTAAAATATCGCATTCAATACATTCATTTATAAGACTGAGTTCGCTGTTGACGGTAGTAAGAATACATTTGTCACTACCCCAACTCTTCCCGCGGGTGTCGTAAGAATCGACTAAGGGATTGAAGGGTCTCTGACCATTCTTTGATAGAAAATTGATGACGGGCAGCAGCGTCATCATAGTGGATACATTATTGTGATCGCCAATCCGCATACGCAGCGTGGCGATTATGGGCATTTACCTATACAGGGTGTAAGTCTAATACGGGCGAAGCTCTTAACGGGTGTTAGTTAACGACATAATAAGTACATTCAAATAACTTTTGCTTAAAATTAGAGCAATAAAATTATCCATACAAAATAATTCGGCGCGCAATATAGAGCAACATACGCGAGTTAAACACTGGTTGACAGCTAATTTCAAAAGCAGACGACATAACTGTCATTTCTACAATACAAAATGTTTGTACCTACACTGCTGCTCCGATAATCTTAAAAAAATTCTGTGGGGTCATAATTAAGAGTAACTTTAAAAAAACCTTGTAATCCATGATTACACTAATGAATCCCATGCCTGGTTTTATTGATTGCCCGTATTAGATGTACACACTGTATTTAGCATTGTCATACCAATAATGTATTATAACAAAGATTTATGCTTTTCAAAAATACCTGTTTGATTGATCATAAAATTCAACACATGAGGCTGAGAAGTGAGAATACGATTTCCTGTTGATTAATCATAGGTATATGTTATGTAATCCACGGTGGATAACAAATCAATGTTTTCATCAATCCTTTTCTAAATGGGCATTTTCACTTTTTGGGTCACCCAATTGGCGTGAAGTTAAAAAACCTTAATTTCAGTCAGCTTTGTAACGACAAATAAACACTAACCCCCTTATTCATAAACGTCTGTTAACTTAACAAGCCGTTAATAATTATTTGTCCCTTTTACTCTTATTGTTAAGACCGAAAGGAACAAACAATTATTAGCGGCTTATTAAGTTAGCAGACGTTTATGAATAAGGGGGTAAATTTCGATCATAACTCGGTTTTGATGTTCATTTTACAAACTATAAGCCATATTATAATATAATAACGCTGATCGAGGTAAAATTAGATATTAAAGATATTGTACTTAACTGTCGCTACAAAGCTGACTGCAATTAAGGTTTTTTTAATTTCACGCTAATTGGGTGTCCCTAAAAGTAAAAATGCTCCTGTAAGTGACAGGTTATAATTTACGAATTTAACAGACATGTACAACTATTAAACAGGGATTTTTTCATTTGCTTTAAATTTAAAGGAAGCTGATTTAGGTCAAATATAATAATTTCTCTAAGGTACTAATGACATTTTTCTTTCTGTTATTAAGTTATAAAATCAAAATTTTCATGACTGAAAAAGTGTATTGTAATCTCACTAAGCCACTTGAAATTACCTTTGATGTTATTCTTAAGGTTCTTTCACACTTTCCATTTTATTTATTATGTAACAATAGGTACTTAAAAAAAAATCGAATTTCATAAAAAGCGACTTTCCAGGTAGTCTCAAATTAACGTGCCAAGTAGCCTGTTAAATTAAACAGAAATAAAAAACATGGTGTAGGGCTATCAGTGAATAATTCGAAGCCTTTTGATAAATTAATCCGATTTATAGACAAAGACACTAAAAATAGAAAAAAAAATCATGGCATTAAGCACAATTTTTCTTAAACATAAAACTCATCTATCTAAAAACATTGCAAATGAAAATCATAATAAAATTTATTTATTTATTTATTTATTTTATATTCCAATAAGTTTCACAGCATAACAGTAAAAACCAAATCACTGTGAAAAATCTACAAAACAAATAGGTACTTAAAAACTATTTCAATTTGGGCGACGACGTAACGACGTGGCTCCGTTGCGTTGTCTGATCTGACGTAGGATTCGGCAGATTGCCCCTGAACTGCCGAAACACGACGCCCTTCAGCCAGAAGTCGGCACTCGCGATGGTGTCCTGCAGCGGGCGCGGCACGCGCACCACAAACGAGCTGAAGTGCACGTAGTGGCGCGACCGCAGCTGCTGCACCCTCAGCGCGAAGCCAGTCTAAAAATAATTTTAAATACATTCTTCGAAAAGATCGCGACTCAGCATTGTGCCAACCTAATAGACTGCGCTGATCTGCCGTCGGGGCCATTCGCTCAAGGAACATTCTTAAACGAAATATTCTTAGTTCACAATTTTCGATGTCTGTATAAATTATGTACAAAAGAAATTCCTGGGATCAATAGCGGGATGGGTTTAGAATACCTCGCCATATCATTCCACAGCAGGACCGTTCCCGGAAGGACATTCCTGTCTGTACTAAAAACCTACGCAGCGACCACTCTGGGACATTCCGAGATACTCGTTCCCGGATAAATGTCCTAAAAGGGATTCTAAAGGTTTCAGATGAAGAAGATAGACAAAAACGTAAACTATTATATTCTAATTCATTTTTCTATCGATGTTGGAAACAATCGCACACTTAGATCAAAGCAGTATTCTCGTACATTTGTGTTAAGGGCATATTCGTGATTTACAAAGTTCACAGATCTCGAATATCCCCTTAGCAAAAAAACATGAATTTCGTATTAACAGCTTTTCTGCGAATTTGACAATTTCGTCTTCCCATCTCGCTTTAGGTAGGCCTCTTTTCCTTTTCCTATCTTTTAGGAACCACCAAATTACTCTCCTACTCCCTTTTTCTTTATTTCTAATTACCTTTATTTCTAATTATCTTTATTTCTACTTATCTTTATTTTTAATTCGTAATAGTTTTGATCCAAGTGTGCGGTAAATCGATATAGTTAACTAGCACGTTGGTATTTGAACATTATTCAGTCGTGTTCTGGATTCTACAGTAGTGAGCTATTCAAATTCAAGATATTCAAGTCACGCAGACGCTAAATAATAAAGCTTGTACATATTCCCTTTCGCTCTTGTCTAATTTTCGTATTTCATCCAGCACAATCCCGTATTTTAGAAACTACTATGAAAGACTAACATAATCTCATTAATCTGCCTACATACAAAGAGACGTGTTCGTCATTGAAAGAGATTTTTTGGGATTTTTAAGCTTACTGCGTCGGACAGGCTTAATTTTCACTGCTGTTTCATCATCAGTATCACTTTTACGTGTACAATTATTTTCTGACTATTGTCTATTTTATGACGACAGGACAATTATATTAGAACTGTAATTGAAGGAAAAGTGGAAGGGAAGAGGGATACCAAGGTGAGCATTTATGGACCAAGTGAAGTAGAAAATTAATGTAGTGTTGTATCAGGAGCTCAAAACATTTAGCAGGACAACGAACGGAATGGCGTTTACTCCACCGACAAGAACTAGGCTCTTAAGTAGAAGCAGAAGAAGTCTATTTTATGCCTTAATTAGTATTTAGGCATAAAATACGACAAACAAACTAAAATGGTAATATTGGCATTGTAGTAAATTTTCCGCAACTCGACATCAAACATGCCTACTTTGAGTGGTCTCAATGCTAGCCCAGTACTTGTTGTTATTCACATTCACCATTGAATTTCTTCACGATGTTTTCCTTCACTGTAATGCACTTGTGAATAACGAATGATATTTCGTACATAAGGTTTTTGGAAAAACCTTTTGGTACGGGCCGGGCATAGATCCCACGATCGTTGCGTAGCAGTCGCTTGTTAATTTTACCGCTCTATCACAACCGCTTTTTAAACTTAAAGTAGTTAATTGGATACTATAGTACATTGTGCATCAAGGGAGGTAAGTACGGAATTACTAACGAGAGTGTTAGAAGCCCGACGTCGTTAGGCGGAGGGCTTTTATGACTCGAGTTAGTATTCCGCTTACCGACCGTGATGCATACAATGTTTTCCATCACACTTGCCAACCAAGAAATAAGTTTTAAGACATAATATTATTAATTGACGTACTGATATTTCTATTACTCCCTAGGGAATTTCACTTTTCTATTACTCTCGCTACGCGCGCAAGTAACGGCGCGCTTAGACAGCAAGTGTGATGAAAATTTCTTTTTATATTTCATTGCCAACGATCCCGGGATTTTTCCGCTTTGTAGCGAAAATGGACCTCCCACAGAGAACTCTCCTCGGGAGTTCCCAGCGCTCAATGTGGCTTTATGTTTTATATTAATGCCCTAAAAGACACTATCGGGGTGTCGCGTTTGAAGTGGCAGGTGTCTGGAACAGCTAAAGGTTGGCCTATTGAGATGAAGGTCGAGGTATGCCCCTGTCAAAACAAACGTACTTCATAACGTCCACCAGTATGCTTAGCACATGATTGGCGCGACAGTATCTCGCCGCGAGATAATCTATCCATCCCTCTTTTGTTAATATAGCTAGTGAAGGACGGGATATCTATCTCGCGGCGACATACTGTCGCACCAATCATGTGCTAAGCCTGCAGACCGACCTTAGGTAGTTTTATCTATGTACACGGACAATTTCGTGATTTCGTTTTTTATTATAGGTAAAATTACTCTCTACGACAGCTATTGGATTCAGACAATATCATATTTCTATATCGAGTTTAGTAGCCCCAGAAACTGAAGCTACTGGATATACCTTCGATACCTACGCAAAGCGTTTCGGTACGTTAACTGCCACGTTAGTTACAGTAAATTACCTTACACTTACTCCTATAAAGTGTGAAATTTCACGCAAGTGTAATTAAACTATTTTAATTTCTTAATGAGTAATTTATATTTTTTAGTACAGATGGTGACTTTTTAGGCTCTAGTGCGAGAAGTGTGTTATTTTACGTCAGGTCTGAAACTTCGAAGGGTCATCTGCACTAAAAAAACGTCGTACGAAACACGTGCAAAAACGAAATTCGTACCTAAGTCGTGTCGATTTAAAACACTCCCTATCGGTCGTGTTTTAAAACATCGCCACTCGTTTCGAATTTCATATTTTTCGCACTCGTGTCCTAATGTACTATTTTAAATAAGTATGTTACATTGTGGGATTATCCGCATTGTAAAAAAGTTACACCAATATCAGTTTGTTTAATTAAAAACAAATTGATGTTTTCTAATCATGAATTGCCGTGTGGTGACGGCAGAAAGAATACATTTGTCACCACCCCAATTCCTCCTGCGGGTGTCGTAAAAGTCGACTACAGGGATTGAAGTGTCACTTACCATTATTTAATAAAAGATTGTTGATGGGCAGCACCGTCATCGTAGTGGACACATTACTGCGATCGCCAATCCGCTTGCCCAACGTAGCGATTATGGGCATTTACTTCCTAATGCGTCTATACGCATGGTTAATAGGAGAGGCCTACGTCCAGCAGTTGACTATCATAGGCTGATGATGATGATGATGAATCATGAATTGATTACAGCGCCCTCTATAGCAAATTCAACGCAACGGAGAGTTGTCGAGTTTGTGGACGATTGTGGTAGACACACGTCTTTGAGTGGCTTAAGGTTGTAGCACCTTCGAAATATTAGGTACAGATGTCGCTGTCGTCCCAAGTAACTGGTCCAATTTAACGGAAATATAAATAAATAACCTGTATATAATGTTCTTAACACTAGAAAAAGCTCAAATGACCATTGGTTGGCGCAATTTGCATGCAGTAAGAACGAGTTCGTACACCTATGTATTATGTAAAATTAATACATTATGATCAGAGATCGGACAAACGTGCGTTATTGTCCGCAATAATATGGACATGACTCCAAATTTGATTGAATAATTAATCATTATTCAATAATCACTTTCATAAAATTACCTATTTGACACCGGTAACTATGAGAAGCTTTGTAAATAGTCACCTTAAAGCTTTGAAATCAAATTGCAAGAAATTATTCGTTCATTTATCCATTTAACCTCGTAAGGCCCACCATACTATTTTCTTTAAATCCTATTTTGAACCTTGCTTAGTAAGGAATAGTGGTGAACTTCATTTGTTTGTGAAAACAACCAAACAAAGGAAATGCGACTTTATTAAGTTTCTGAAAGGTTTAAATTTCATTGAAGTGGAGTGTACATTGGGCCTTACGAGGTTAATCAACTTTGGAGTCATGTCCATATTATTGCGAACAATGACGCACATTTGTCCGATCTTCGATTATGATACAATAATTCTTCCTAAAGTTACTCTATGAAACCTTATTGTTCCTGCGGACGCCTGTAACTTCGTTTATGTCTTCAAAGATCTGAAGTTTACACAAACCTGGCAAATTAATCAAATTACATGAATAGAGTTCAATTTATCCATTTGTCACTCATTTTCTTTATGTTTGATGTGAATTGCCTTCGGAATACAATATTCTGCCAAATGTGCTTGATTAAATAATTGTAAAGAACAGAGACAGGTTATAAATTAAATAAGGTGGAAGTACTAGTACTTACTAGTACCCGACGCTGTACTAATACTCGTCGCCACAGCTTGAGTTGTCATCGACAAGAGAAAATCAACTATTAAGGCATTTAAGCGATGATAAATGTATGTGCCGCTACATATCCCAACTTTGAAATAATTATATCTAAATTATTTGCATAATTTTAAGACAGGTTGACATTTATTAAGACTGAGTGTTAATATTTCCAATGTCCCAATATGTGACTTTCAAACTTGTACTGCGTGCCATCTATTGGGACTGCCAGCGAAAGCTCCTGACACTTACTCGTACAATGGAGTTGTCTAAGAAAATTTGCAATTTTGAGAAATTTTGATATTGTCACCCTATAAAATAAATATTATTTAACAAAACTTACAAACTCCTCTTGAGAACACATGACAATACTATATGTAGATCGATATATGAACAAAATATCGTGATTCAAATAAATATTCTGTGTTAACATGTTACGTACTGGTACTTCCACCTTATTCAATTTATTTCAGAATGATTGATCCTCAAAAAATACAATGATGACTGTGTCAAGTTCGCATCATTTTAATTAGAAAAAAAACATAAGAAATATATATGTAAAGGTACATAATGTAATTATCAAAGCAACATAATATAGTTTATCGGGGCGAGATAACAATATTTAAAAAAAAAACCGGCCAAGTGCGAGTCGGACTCGCGCGCGTTGGTTTCCGTACCATTATCATTAAAAAAATACAGTTAAATCAACCTACATCAAAAACTATAAGAGATTAATTACGAGTAATCAAACTAAAAATCGTTGATAGAGTTTATTAATATGCATAACATATTTTTTTTAATGTATACCACGTAGTTTAAAAAATAGAGAGGGGGGGGGACACATTTTTCAGACTTTGACAGCTGATATCTCGAAAACGGTTCGCTTAAATAAAAATGTAATGTATAAACTTTCATATAATTTTCAAAGACCTTTCTATTGATACATCACACGCTTATATACATCTAAAAAAAACTATCCCTCAGTTACATGTATGGAGAGCCCCAACCCCAATTATTTTTTTACAATATAGTATCATAATTTTGTAGCAGTCCATACAACACATATTCTTACCAAATTTCATCACTGTAGCATTTATAGTTTCCGAGTAAATCGGCTGTGACAGACGGACAGACGGACAGACGGACATGACGAATCTATAAGGGTTCCGTTTTTGCCATTTTGGCTACGGAACCCTAAAAAGGTATGGATAGTCTACATCGCCATGAGATACTGTCACTTTGATCGTGTGCTGTTGCCGCTGTTGGCCGTGTGGTGACGGCAGTAAGAATAAATTTGTCACCATCCTGATTGTACCTGTGATTATAGGTTTATGGTGTATGAGTGATGTGTAATCATGTGCTTATCGTAGTCAGTGAACAAGAGATACCAAGATAGAAATCATGTTAACATGAGAGAGGGAGATGATGTACCTTTACAGCACACACGTACAGTAAAAAGTGATATCCTTGCCATGAGCTACATCATAGTGAAACTAGTCCTTTTTCCTTATTTGATTTAGTCGAGTCTTCGAGATTACGTCACATGCAGGCATCGTGGGAGCTCTCGGAGGGATTACGTACCTAATAAGGGAATGAGAAGTGAAGCCAAAGCGAAGCCAGGACAGGACCTAATGTGTTAATATATATACCATTCATAAGTAGAATCTAAAAAAAATTAAATAATCTGCAACACGCTTCGTCATCAAATAGAAATAATTGTAATAATAAGAAAATCCATCAAACATATTTCCTACAAATGGTAAGCACCTGGCATAAAAGTTCCAAAAATACTCGCTGCATTGCCGCGCGGGACTGCCAAAGATATACGTTGGACCAGGTACGAACCCTCGGATCGCAACCCATATCCCGTATCGCCTGCCCGAATGCTTAGCCAAGTTGCCAATCGCTGACGCCTAGTAGCGTATCGTATTTTTCCCTCCCTATCACTCTTTCATATTAGGGCGGCAAAGACTGACACTATTAGCTGTCTCTCGTTTATTATTGACGATTAAGCGTTAGCGATTGGCAACTTGTCTAAGCACCCAGGATGGTTAGCCAAGTTGCCAATCGTTAACGCTTAGTAGCGTACCGTAGTTTTCTCTCTCTATAACTCTTTCATATTAGTGTGACAAAGACAGTTAGCTGCCTTTCGTTTACGATTGAACTTGGCTAAGCATCCAGGTCCTTCATATAGCATTTCGCCTCCGACCCCTAGGGTCCAGCCGTCTCAACAGCTACACTAGCAACAGGAACAAAGTTGTAATGCGGGATCTTTGCGTACGCTTTATCCTAGCCGCATTTAATAAAAATATTTTTAATAAATATCTTGAGGCATCTTAAACAAATCGACCTAATCCCACGGTAAGCTCAATTAAGGCTTGTGACGTGGGCCAGGCGACGATATATATATTAGATAGATACATATAGATACTTAAATACATAGACAGCCATGACCAAAGAACAAATATCTGTGATAAATAAATACACAAATAATGCCCTGCCCGGGATTCGAACCCGGAACCTCCAGCTTCGTAGGCAGGGTCACTACCAACTAGGCTACGGAAGCTGACAATTTGGAGGCATTTTCCGCCGCACCTACAGAAAAATGTAAACGAACATAAAACCTTACATTATTCCATAATCACGCACTTTTAGAATACAATCTTGGTTTTATTACGAACTTAAAACCTTGAGTTCACATACATTTTTAGTTAGAATTTTTCATATTTATTAGTATTCACGGAAAAATATATCTGCGATCGCGAACGTGTTTCACGATATGGGTCAAACACGTCAAATGCTATGGAAAGTCAGCCGTATTTGTTTATGCATTTTGGTTTCTACTGACGTTTGGTATATGTACCGTAAACCGGGGTTACTTTGATCAATTTTGAACTTTGGATGCATTTTCTGATGAGATTAATGAACATAAAAAAATTAAATTAAGACATAATAATCCGGTTTTTTTCAAGAATCAACCTGCGAAATAAAAAAAAAGTAGGACCTTTATTTAGCCAAATAAAAAATAAAAACAACGTGATCAAAGTTATATTGAGAATGGGGTTACATTGATATCACTTCTGATTTTGATGCAAATTGAAAGTAACCCACCTAAAAAGTCCGTAAAAAATAAAAAAATTAAAATCGGTTCAGTACTTTTTTAGTTATATGTATTTTTAATGTGTGGGGTTACTTTGATCTCATACAAAATTATACAAATTAATAAATTTAGGCTGTTTACTGGTTTTTTTTAATAAGATATGATACAGGAACTTAACTTATGCAGGTACAAAAGTATAATATCCTTAAATGCCTTTTAATCGCAGAGATAAACAGCCTTTTCTAATAATCTCCTTATGATAAGTTAAAAAGTGGCAAAAAATTTAGATTTCTAAAATAGTAGTAGATAGAATCTAAAATAGTATCCCTTTTGAGATAAGGTACAAAAAAATTAAAAATTTAGGGTCATATTTTGAACTAATTATTACATCAATTTCACCACGTGATGATCAATGACACCCCAACTCATAGATTCCCCGGTTGCGCGGACAATTATAAGTATAAAAATTAAATTATATTTTTTTCATACTTACGAATAAACAATCATTACCATAAAACATTTAAAATTCTCGTATATTTATTTCAGATTAATGGATAGTAAAAGTTTTGAAGCCATAAAAATCAGGATGAAAATCGTACTCAAAATAATATTTTTTTCTAGACGATAATGATAGCATAGCTCTGGCACTTGGGTGCTATGTAGTAAAGCAATTGTTAGTGTAGCTAATAGTGAAAAAAATAATGCTAATATTTTTTTTGATTCATTAAAACATACAATTTTCTAGTCGGCGGAAGTTGTTATCAAAGTCGACCCGCAAATCAAAGTAACCCCAGTTTACAGTATTTTCCCATGTTCCAGGTTATACCTAAAGATACCCATATAAAAAATTACGAGTATTGGAAACGCTAAGTCAAATAACTATAAATCATTATGTGCAAGTTAAGGTTGAGTCACACTTATCACATCCGGAGTTGTTGTTACAAATTAAAATTGGATCGCCATATTAGTTGAGTATTAAGATTACACGTGTAAATAAGCATAATTAAAATAAAACTATAAAAAACGGATGAACTGACAAACACACGAACACTTTACCGTTCACGGTAACTAGAAGCTTTCCGGAATGTGTTAATTTTGTATGTTGTACCTAGCAATGTACACTCGACCAATTGGAACCCTAGGCCACTCTAGAACCATGTCAAAATAAAAAGCCGTTTGAAATGACTTACAATCTGATTGATAACGTTACTTTGACATGGTTCCTGAGTGGCCTAGGGTTCCAATTGGTTGACTGTACAAATTGCAGAACATTCTCAAAATTGCGAGAATATACTCGAAAATTCCCGACAATTTTCATGACAATTTAAGAGTAAGTTCTAATTGAGAATTTTTTCATGAGAAGTCATAAAAAATATTATGAAGAATATTGTATTTCACAATTGAGTAAACAAGGCATAAAATACACCTTAAAAGGCATGTATATACCGGTTTTAGCATGATTAGAGATTTGTAATATTTAAATTGCTGAAAACATTCTCTATAGAAATTTTGCAACTTATGAAATTTCACCTCGGTACATTGCTAGTTATACCTACTAAGACATGTCAAACTTTAATGGAATCTCTCTTTTCATCAAATTATAAACTTGTGTCCTGGAACCCATTGTGAGTGGCCGTATCGATCGCACTTGATGAACTTTTTAGTTTCGGTTTGTTTAGTTTCTTCTAGGATTAGGTTTGAAGATTATTTACCTTATTTTTATTACGAAGTATCAGGAAAGAATTTTGTGTGAAATATGGTTCACTTTATTTCCTTTTCGTTATGAAAATCATTCTGTCCATCCATTTTAAGCAAACGTAAATAGTAAGTCAGAGTTGGTACTACCAGTTTTCTTTTACAACGTCGACATTATCTTCAAAGTTTCAAATAAGTTCGCTTTGACACACTCACGATAAGCTTATTTTTCGGCTGAGTGGTTTCCTGCATTTTTTGAATGCCACTGACGTGCGAACAAGCATACGGCCCCCCGGATAGGAAGCGGTCACCGTAGCCTATAGATGCCCTGCAAACCCTTTAGTGTTACATGCGCGTTACCGACTCATTAAGATCTTGTACACTCCGTTATTGAAGAATCCCATACTATAGTTCTTCGGGAAGACCTCGGCAGGGAGCTCATTCCACAGACGGACCATCTGTCCGACCATACTACGTAAGCCCATATTGAAGGTCTGCAGTATTTTTTCTAGGTGTGTACGTAGATATATCTAGAGTTATATTGTATATATAGGTATTCTTAATACCATAAAATCGTTGTATACAAAATTTATCGTATTTGTCTGCCTGGAAAATAAAATAATTACTTACTTTATCATATTGTAAAAATGTTAGTCCACCATTCTGCGAAACTAGATACAATGATATATATTTTGTCTGTTGGGTAAAGAAAAGAATCACTTATTTTGCAAGAGAAGCAACGTTTGATATTATTAGTTACTCTACTGTAGGCGTACCTTGGATAGGTACGCTACGCCAGGCAGAGTGATGGCAGGTGGACTAAAGTTCTCACGGATTGGTGGCATATTTCGGATGAAAGAGCTCCTGGACGTCCATTGGCTCGTTGGGTCGACGGCATTCGTAAGATTGCGGGACACTTCTGGGTTAGATTGGCTCAGGACCGAGATGAGTGGCGTACTAGGAGAGAGGCCTATGCTCAGCACCTCAGCAGTGGGCGATAAATGGCTGAAATGATGATGATGACGATGCGGATGCAAAAAAAACCTCGCTCATTAACCGGTTACTTGTATTTCTCTGTGTTTTGTAAAATTAACCACACTGATTTTTTTCATTATCTGATGCAAAGAAGCGGCATTCTGTACGGTACGGTATGGTACGAGTGATTTTCTTGAATTCAGAGAAAAAAAAAAAGAATGTGAGGTCAATAGCTTGTGCTATCTTATTACGTCGCAGAGTTTAGATAATTTTACAAGTGTGCACCAACCTTTACCAAGCTCCGTCGCCTACGTTGAAATTAGCCAATCTTCGAGCAGCGCGTATAAATATTTACATAGCTGATGAAAATGTGATTGGGACGCCGAGAGACTGCGTGACGAATCCCGATAATGTACGCCGCAAATATTTTAACTATACCGTAGGACTATAGGACTATAGGACTGAAATGTGTGTTTTGCAACCGACTTCAGAAAAGCAGGAGGTTGTCAATTCGACTGTATGTTTTTTTGTTACCTCACGTTCTAACAATTTGTATTACATTTTCAAGTATATCGTTTTTGTAACCTTTAACGTCTAATAGAGCGTTTTTACTTTTAGGAACACCGAATAAGCGTGAAATTAAAAAACCTTAATTGCAGTCAGCTTTGTAACGACAGTTAAGTACAATATCTTTAGTAATTTTACCTCGATCGGTGTTATTCGATTCGGACAATTAGTATCGGTATCGGTCCTTGTTTTTCTTGTGCTAATAAATCTCTGTTTTTTTCAAATATTATGTTTAAATTAATATTATATCACTTACCAATAGCAAAGTATTAGTAAAACGATTTAATTTTCCACGTTTCTAAGTTTTCTAACACGGAATCCCAACAAGATTTCTCTTACAGATGTAGGTTAGATTAGTACCTATTATACCCGTAAAGCCTTCAATCGGAAAACTATTGATTAATTTGCCGTTTCCGAAGTGCGGAACCAATTTAACTTTAGGACCTATCGCCGGGCGCGACACATGAGACGGGCAACTTTGATAGGACTTTCTTGTTTAGTGGTAGTAACTAATTCAATTTCGTTTCATGATACCTAATTTGCTGCGATCGGAAATATGGAAGCAATTCAATTCAATAACTTGAATTCCCAGTAGCCTAGTTTTAGTGACCCTGCCCTGGGAAACTGAAGGTTCTGGGATCGATTCCCCGCGTTATTGTCACAAATACATATACCTACACGGTGCTCGCGAGCATTGCGAAAGATTTTAACTATGCATTCTAGACATCAAAATAAACAAAAAATATTTTTTCACCACACTGCTCGTAAACACGCTGTTTGGCCTTCAATTTCAGAGCGAAAAACTGTGTTTTAATCTCTAGAGGTTAAAGTAATTTTTTTTTAATCTTCTGGGTAGACTAAAGCAATAACTTATACGGCCTGAGAGTGGAATAAGCTTTTTGACGTTTGAACTAGACAGTACGTTTAAAAACTCAATAGTTTCAAACAGATTCATACACATGAACCTTTCATAATATTATATTCAACATGCTAAAATCCAAATTAAATACCACATTTTGTTGTAAAAGGCTTTTAATTAAAAGTTCTAAAAATACGACAAATAAAAACAATAGGAAAATAAAAGTGTTGACATTATGCAAATTTCAGAACGCATCCGAATATTTTTTTCTTTTAAAATCTAAACGAGTTCGGTCGTGTTTTGTTTTCTTTCACTCTTAATTTTCAAGTTATCGGGTAATTGCGGGATGCGAAAGTAGGATAATTCCGAAAATCCCAGAAAAATCGCCATTAACTACATGAGTCTCATTTTGGAATTATCCTGATTTTTTAAGCATTGCCACGCCAAGATAAATATTTGAGGTTATTGTTTTATTATTTGTTGATTTGTTTATTTTTTGGAAGTTGAGGATTTGCAAATAAATACCTTCTAATTTGTTATGTTTGAGTTTTATTTCGTATGTTTCCTCGCTTTAGTGTGGTGAAAAATGTTGTGTTTCACTCGGCAGCAAAGCTTGTTCAACTCTCGTGCCTTAAAACCCTCGCATCGCTCAAGATTCCATTTTATGAACCACTCGCTGCGCTCGTGGTTCAAATTCTGGAATCTTTCGCTTGCTCGGGTTTCAATATTTGCACGAGAGTTAAACAATCACTTTGCTCCCTAGTAAAACAAATAACTATTTTTGTAGACTTTTTGAATACCTACTTTTTAATATTTCCAGTACTTTTTATCATAACAAGAATTTGTTTAAATTATTTATTTCAATTGTTTTTTTAGGTACAAGTTATTTCGTCAAGTCTATTCGTATTTTTTATGGTCAGGCAAAAGGTGTGGTAATATTAAAACACATTGTGGTATCATTGTAATCAAAAATAAGTTAAATGACGAGTTACGTCGAAAAAATTCTTTCGAAAAAAGGTTGATTATTTCTGAAACCAAGCCGAATCCAGGAAATTCTATTTAACATTAAAGACTCTAAATATGGTCAGGAATCCAGCATGCTCCGGAATCCGGAATGCTCACGAGCACCGTGAATAATGTTTCTCCTTCTGTCCTGCATCCAGCGTGTCCCGGCGACCTTCATAAGGTCGTCTGTCCATATTGGTCCTTCACCATCGGCCTCATCTCTAAACTCAGAGTCGCTCAACGAGCTATACGAGGGGCGATTCAAAAATAATGATAAACGATATGTTACAATAGCATAATTAAATTTTGTGAACTACGGTAACATAGTAACACTCTTTAAAATTAAGATTAATAAATAAAAAAATAGCATCATTCATTTGTTTTGATGTGACAGTTAATAATCGACGACAGTGTCGAGTACTTTAAAACATCGGTAAAATTAATGTAAGTTTGAGTACATTATTAATAACTTATAGCTTCGATTCTGAAGATGGCCCTGGAAATATTTTTACGGAAAATGAAAACTGGGTTCATTTTTAACCACCCAGATATGTATTACACATTTGTACAGTAATATTTTTAACAATTTGGTTATCCTAAAAACTTTTAAGTACATTTTGGGTAATGTTCACAATCTTCAGAGATTTGTACAAAAATCTGGATTCGTAGATTTTTATAAATATGCATAACTATTGTAGATGAGCATACAAACATTGTTTCAGGGTAGTTAAGTTCATTTGTAAGAAAAAAAATCGAGAAAAAAAATATTTTATGTACCGGAGCTTCTGGATGACTTTGGGCTGGTAAGGAACCTCAAATTGCAGAGGCTGCTGTAAAAACTTGGGTAATTACAGCAAACAATCATTTGTTGTAAATTGAAGACCAAAACATGGTCTATCAAATTTTAATTATTGATTCTCAAAATAATGCTCTACAAAATCCAAGCATTAGAGATAAAATTAAGTGACATGGTAAAACTCCATATTTCGACACTGAAAAGTTTTTGTTTCCAATAGAAAGCAAAATAAATAAATATGATAAAATAAAATACGCGGGGAACCTTAAAAAAGACCAAATTTTATAATAAAAGTGGTACAATACTCATATAGCTATTATTTAATACCGATTATCATTACTTTTGAATCACCCCTCGTACAGCGAGTTTTTCTTCATATGCTATAACTTTAAGGGAAGCTTATTTAGGTCAAATATAATTAATTTCTCTAAGAAACTAGTTTTTTAACTCTTACCGTTATTGAGTTATTAAAAAAATAAGTTTAATCACTGAACATGTGTATTGCAATCTTTATTACATTCCAATGTTACTTATTTTGACATGTGCCGTCAGTCACCTGAGATTAACTTTTATTTTATTCTTAAGGAAATGAGGAGATACGTAGGCGAACTAAAGTTACTGACATATGTTTCTTGGTCTTAATATATATTTTTCCAAACAATGGAAATGTCGTTTTATTTTCGTGAGTTTTTCATATTTGATCTCATAGTAAAAGTTGTTCAAAATCAAAAATAGATTCATGTTTTATTATACTGTATCACTGTTTCATAAACCGTCTGTTTAAATAACCTGGTATCTGATGGGTCAAAATTCTTTTCGTTGTCTTATTTTGTGTCCCTAAAAAACGTGACGCAGATGATTTCTGTATGAGATTATGTTTTGTTTTCAATTTCTGACGTATGGATTAAAATCTAGCGTGAAAAAGAAATACAAGTGAAGAAATACACCGGATTTTTTTTTATATACTGAGTCGAAATAGAAACTCAAAGCGTGACAGAGTGGTATGAAACAAGACAACGAAAATAATTTTGACCCATCTACATCACAAACCTTAATCTTACCGTGGGACTTAGGTCGATTTGTGTAAAGAGTGTCAGGATTATAATTCATTAAATAGTAAGGAGATAATTATGAGAACATTGTTAAAAGGTAATTTGTCATGGTATTTAAAATGGACTTTGTTAAACACATAAGGTCTATTTTAAGAGTCGTGACAAGGTACTTTTCCATGTGCACTGACACAAATGTTAACATATGATTACCATGCAACTTTTTCTTTTAAATTAGATAAGATAAAAATAATAAAATAGGTAAAGATGAAGATAGATATAGATAAAGATAATAATAATTGTAAAATAGATAGAATAAAAGTACCAGGATGCTTAGCCAAGTTGCCAATCGCTATCGAAGTTTTCCCTCTCTGTCACTCTTTCTTATTAGTGCGACAAAGACAGTTAGCTGCTTTTCGTTTACGATTGGCGATTAAGCGTTAGCGATTGGCAATTTGTCTAAGCATCCTGCTCAATTTTGTATCTCGGCCATTTCTTATAATATTTGCAGCATATTATGAAAACAATTGTAACGTCGTTTGAACGTTTGTTTGAGAAAACTTAGTTTAAAACAGTAGTTTGACATACACAGAAACTACCTTGTCAAGTTACAAAGGGTTTTAATAGGCAAAGTTGTAGCCAAAAGGCCGTTGCCGTTTGCGGGTATCGCATGGCAAAACTTTACTAATATAGTGCGGCGTGTTATTAAGCCTTAGTAAACTTCCACCATTTCTTTACGGCAAGTTAAACATACATTTTCTTCCTGTCAACGCTTATCATAAAAGTTTAAAGAGCTAATATAATACTGTGCGCCTACTATGATCTGCCACAGTAAATGCCGAGGACTTATCCGTACTCGCGTATTAGTGATTACCTGTAGCTCTATACCGGATTAGCAAGCTGAAGTGGCAATGGGCAGGCCACATTGCACGCAGAGCAGATGGTCGATGGGGTCGAAAAGTGTTCGAGTGGAGACCACGGCTAGCCAGCGTAAGTAAAGGCAGCGTAGGACGACCTCCCACAAGATGAACAGACGATCTTATGAAGGTCGCCGGGACACGCTGGATGCAGGTCGCATCTAACCGGTACATGTGGAGGTCTAGAGGGGAGGCCTATGTTCAGCAGTGGACGTCTTATGGCTGAGATGATGATGATGCAGCTCTACCATGACTTTGCAAGTATCGGTAACGGTTTTACCTACTCAATACGTAAAGCAAGCCATGGCGCTCGCTCCAATATGCCAGTGCAAGCGATATAATGCATTACGTATCGTAAAACCTATCGTTTCCTTTACTTTCCAAGTCATAGTATTTAGCTCTCTCGATTCTCGATTTCAAACCTATTCGAACCTCTCTATAATTCAAAGTTCGTTAGAAGATCTCTTACTATTTCGAAAAAAAAAATCAATTTTAAATACTCGGTAAATGTAACAAAAAATTATCGATACGCAACAAACCAACGCGTTAATTCGAATTCGTCAAATACTCGATACACTGACAAAAAAAATACCAAAGTGACTTAGGTTGGCTATATTACGAGGACACTTTGATATATGTAACAAATATTGGCTGCACGCATTGCCGTCGCGGACCATTGGGTGCCTTTTGGACCCTACTGCACTGCGTGTAGCCATATGCCTCAGGTTAGGCTTAAGGACCTGTGAGCCGCACCGTTGCTGCCGCTGTGGAAGCCACGTTGACGCCTTTGGACGCCATGGACTTTATTGTCAGTCCAGTGCCGGTAGAAACTACAGACACGCGGCACTAAATGACCTCATTCGCAGAGCTCTCGGCACTGCTAACATTCCGTCAACCTTGGAACCATTTGGCTTGTCTGCGATGGATGGCAAACGACCCGACGGCTGTACGTTTGTGCCCTGGTTTCTAGGACGACCCCTGACGTGGGATGCCACCTGTGTGGATACGCTGGCTCCGTCCCACGTCCAGCGTTCTGCCAGGAAGCCAGGGTCGGCTGCTGAAGAAGCCCAAATAGCTAAGTGCCGCAAATATGCCTTTTTAAAGGCCAATTACATTTTTGTGGCTCTAGCCGTAGAAACCTTTGGCCCGTGGTCGTCAGACACTAAAACAATTGTGAAAGAAATTTCAAAAAAACTTGTTGGTGTGTCTGGCGACTTACGAGCCGGCTCGTTCTTTGCCCAAAGGCTCAGCCTGGCCGTACAAAGGGGCAATGCGGCCAGTGTTCTTGGTACAATGCCAAGAACAACATTAGGGCTTGTGGACGAGTAGGCAGGGAGATAGTATTAGTTTTTTTTGTATAAAATTTGTATCTTTTTATAACTGTTATTTGGAAAACAAATCCTTGCTATCTTTACAAAACTAAAAAGGTTGAAGTCGATACCATAGTTCTGGTTAAATTAACAAAGAACATTGTACAAATGTACATTATACCAAACAACTGGTGTAGGTAATCAAAAAAAAACTGGGGTAAACAAAATGCCAACATAAAAACTTTGGTAAAATAAAAATTGTGATACGACTGAATCCAACCTTAATTTCGGGTTAGAATTACGCAAAATCTGATAAATCGAACTTAGCATTTTTTTCCAGTGTAATCCAAAGTTATGCGATTGCAGAAGTTACGTACCCTATATTTGTCACACGAGAATTTGTTATTGTTACTTAGTATATTAGTTTGCCTTTTAAGTTGTGTCGTTTGAAATAAGTAGGTATAGACAATTTTATAGATTATTACCATTTATTGTTTTTCGAAGAATTCTCCGCGATGTTTAATACACTTTTGCATGCGTTCAAACCAGTTTTTAAAACATTTATTCCACTCCGAAGTGGGGGTAGTCAAAATGGCCGATTTGTAAGCGTCAACAGCTTCTTCAGGTGAGCTGAAGCGGTGACCACGAAGACTTTGCCTAATTTTGAGGAACGTAAAAAAATTGTGGGTGATCTAAAATTTCCACATTTTGGGCGCTCAAAAACATCTTTGTTTGGCGGGCGGTGTGCGAACTTGCATTGTCATGATGCAGTATCATACGACGCGTCGAGTTTTTTTTCGAAATTCGGTTATGACTTGCGGCAAACAAACAGTGGTATACCAGTCAGCGGTAACCGTCTTGCGATCTTCTAGTACAATAGTGGCGACGTGACCACCCTTTGCCACAAACGAGGCCACCATTTTTTTTGAAGTGCTCCGCGAGCGTATGACTTTGGTTGGTTTTGGCTCATCCTGAAAGACCCAAACAGTTGACTGCTGTTTAGAATCTGGATCGTAAGCATATACCCAAGACTCGTCACCACTAACCATATCATAAACATGTTTTGACTCGCCTCGGCTGAATCGCTGCAGAGTTTTGCGACACCAACTAACACGGGCAGCTTTTTGGTCGTCGCTAAGCAAATGTGGTATCCAACGAGAGATCAACTTTCTTACGCCAAGTTCTTCGTGCAGGATTTTTTGGATAGTGGTCCCTGAAATGCCCACGGACGCCTCTATTTTACGGTAGGTCACATGACGATCTTCGAGTACTAGCTGCCGCACGGCTTCGATATTCTCTTGCGTCATGGCGGTTTTTGGACGACCTTTACGGGGCTTGTCACTGAGGCTCTAGCCTCTCTGCCCACGTTGAAATTGTAAATACCAGCGTTCTACAGTCCTAAGACACGGTGCCGCATCACTAAACACAGAAGTGATCTCCTCAAAACACTGAAGTCGCGATAATCCCCTTTTAAAGTTGTAGAAAATAATCGCATGCAAATTTTCCTTAGTTATTTCCATTTTTACAACCGACTTGTCACCTTTAAATAGACGCTGTAATAAAACTATTCGACCAATTTGAAAACATTTTTTGTTTTCGAGTTCTAAATTCAAAAGGATGAAAATGCCATATGTTTTATCGCGGGAGGTTGGCAAACGACACGACTTAAAACGTAGTTAAGGTGCTTTTCGGTGGTTATACTCGTATTTAGAAATTAAAATTATTTATTTATTTATTATTTATTTATGTTAGTTTTATACAATTATTACTAAACGACTCGTACTTTCATTTCTTTTTCCAAATATTTGTAGCCATTTGATATTACAAACTCTCGATAAATAGTAACATTTGGATCGATCCTTTGAGTTTCGAATTAACGAGAGGCGACCAATGACATTAAATAATAAATGGACGCACAGAGCCAAACAAAAAAAACAAGAAAAGTGGCACTAAAAGTCATTTCTATCATGTTTCAGTTGAAGCCAATAACGCTCACTTACAATAAACTATAATAAAAAAAAACTCAAAGAATAAAAAACTTTGTGAAGTGAGCAATAAGTATCAAATTTGCGAACAACACCGCAAAATAGTAGAAACTTTTTATGTTTAAGGAATAATGATGCTATACCATAAGGTGACCAAATGTCAACTGTCAGAACTGAATAGCTGAGCAAAAGGACCGCAATTTTTACTTCTGCAGCCCATTTTTTTGAGCTGTTTGGGGATCCACTTATATATTCTAAATCAATGGAGGCGACTATTAGTTGCGTCTGCTTCCGCGATCTTACGAATTACCTATTTAATGGCGAAGCTATCACCGAGTTCATGTAACTCGTCAGCCTTCAAGTCAAGGGTGAATTCGCTCCATCGTAGGCCGCGTCTCTGCCCTGAATGCTTAGCCAAGTTGCCAATCGCTACCGCTTAGTAGCGTATCGTAGTTTTCTCTCTCTGTCACTCTTTCATATTAGAGCGACAAAGACAGTTAGCTTTTGCTTACGATTGACGATTAAGCATTAGCGATTGGCAACTTGTCTAAGCACCCTGGGGTAGTCTGTAGTCGTCACGAGTAAGCCGATATAAAAAAAACCACCAGCGTCACAATGTGGGTTGTGGTTAAAACAAAAACATAATTTCGAGTAAACTATTTTTTATATTAAATTGGAAGTTCTCGTTTCAAAATGAAAGCTTGAACAGCATGAATCAAATGACCCAGTAAGAACTAATTTTACAACAATGAACTCCGCAGCACATTCATATCATGAGTACAAAAGAACCACAGTCTTAATATTTCTTTTACGTTGGTTACTACTTATACGTGCATAATATCATTATGTTTGGTACCTGAGAGCGCTTTTACTGAATAAGGAAGGGGAAGGAAAGTAAAGGAATTCGTTGTTAGAAACAGTAGGTACTGGAAAAAGTAATTTAGGCTCTATTTAAGATTTTTAAGATAAGTAAGAAATTCGGTAGGGAAGAGTAAAATTTTATTTTTTCCCTTACTAGCTCGTAAAGAGTTCATTTATACTTTAATATGAGCGGGTAAAAACTAATTTTATTTACTAGTGGGTCATGTAATGACCTAGGAGCGGAGTGCGAAGTAGCGCTAGTAACATAACGTAAAACTCTCATAAGTGATCCACATGAAATTTTCTTCGGTTACCGCGAGGATTACACATGAAATAAAACTATGAAAACGGATAAACTTGCGTATATTAACTAATTTTAACTTCATTCCGACGTTTCGAACACTTTACAGGGTTCGTGATCTGCGGATGACATGAAACGTCGAATGAAGTTAAAATTAGTTAATATACGCGAGTTTATCCTTTTTCATAGTTTTATTTCATGATCCACATCAAATTATAATTAAATGTTTTTTTTTACAGAGTGATTAATAAATTTCTTTTTGCCTACTAATAAGTAGGTACATACTTACATTTGGTCACTTACACTGGTCACAAACAATACAAAAGGTACTAGTCAAATAACCCGCCCCGTGTCATCCCTGGCGCAAAAGTGCCCATCACTCTCGCGGCATTGCCACGCTGCTGAATCGCGATTGTCAATTTTTGTACCAGGAATGTCCCGGAGCGAGGGTCCAGACCTCTCTGTCGTAAACGCCACCCAATCTCCGCGACAAAAACCTTAGCCTCTGACCCCCAACATATTTTATTGTTTTGTTTGAGAATTTAAAAATACAAAACGTTATTTGGATTTCTTGACAGCGTTTGGCCGTGTGGTGATGGCAGTAAGAATACATTTGTCACAACCCGAACATCAAATCTTGGAAACAAAACATCATCTCATACAAAAATCACAACCGCGTCACGTTTTTTAGGGACACAAAATAAGACAACGAAAAGACTTTTGACCTTGTTAACTCATTAAAAAACAACAAAGCCATGGTAACACTGTATAGAGGCCTCAGAATTTACTGCGGACCCCTAAAAACGTCAAATCTGGCACGAATCGTTTTTCTCGTCGAACGTAAGGGCTCATTACCCGCGGAATGGGACACTTTGCTCTAACTATAAGCAGCGTGAATTACGATTACCTACGCTTTTGTGTTAGAGAAGACCCTCATATTTTATTTTATAACTAAGTTTATCATCATCATACATACATCATCAGCCTATTATAGTCCAGTCCACAGCTGCTATGCTATTCTCTTATTCACACATTCGACGCTGCGTTCGTCAACGAGGTCGACGACGAGACAGCCTTCACTTCGACGTAGAGCGCAGCGCTGCGAAAAACGGTATTCACTAACATAGAACAGCTCGTCGTCGAACTGTAGGCGGTAACTCTCGACGCAGTGTAGTTCCAGCTCACACTGCATTCGTCGCCGAGCGCTAGTGTCGTTTGAAGTGCATTAGTGAATACCATTTTTAGGCTCGACGCTTCCGCATCGCTGACACAGCGCTGTTAGCAAGGCGGTTTCCTTAGTAAATAACACTGCTGGACGTAGACCTCTTTTAACTATGCGTATGGACGCATTAGGAGGTAAATGCCCATAATCGCCACGCTGGGCAAGCGAATTGGCGATCGCAGTAATGTGTCCACTATGATGACGCTGCTGCCCATCATTAATCTCTTATCAAATAATGGTCAGGACACTTCAATGCCTTCGTCGACTCTTACGACACCCGCAGGAAGAGTTGGGATGGTGGTACAAATGTATTCTTACCGCCGTCACCACACGGCCACGGGTATCATCATCATCATATCAGCCGAAAGACGTCCACTGCTGAACATAGGCCTCTCGCAAAGATTGCCACAATGAACGGTCCTGCGCCACCCGCATCCAGCGGACTCCTGCGACCTTCACCAGATCATCGCTCCACCTTGTGGGGGGCCTACCCACGCTGCGCCTTCCGGTACGTGGTCGCCACTCGAGAACCTCCGCCCCAACGGTTATCGGTTCTGCGCGCAATGTGCCCCGCCCACTGCCACTTCAGTTTAGCGATGTACAACTATGTGTATGTACATTCCTAAATATACATAAGTATTCACTCTTCATCCTTGCGTTTAGCGATATCTACCTAGAAATACCTTGGTACCTTTTTTCACAGTTAATGTTTTATAGTTTTCAATTGCACTATTGGGTAGTTTACAGTTTATTAGTCAAGAGGACGGCTGACAACCGCGCGGGTTCGTACCTGGTGCAAAGCTTGTCCGTCGCCGTGCAGCGTGGTAACGCGGCCAGTGTGATGGGTACCTTTGCACCAGGGACGACTCGTGGGCAGTGCCGGATATAGAAATTTGCCGCTTGTAGGCCATTTATATTTTGCCGCCCCTATCCACTGTTTTGTTAGAAAAATCACGAAGAAAGTGGAAACGTAAAAAAGCTTCGTACATCAGTCGTTTAGGAACACTTTGGCAGGTATTTCATTTCACAGCCGTGTGCGCGAACCGGAGCGTTCGTGGCAGGAAAGGAAATTCAGTATCCCTACCGCGAACTACGAAATCCGCAAATTTCAAATTTCGGGCAATGAAGGCGTCATTAGAGTGACGGAGACAAATCCCCAAAATTTACGAACTTCGGTGTTCGCGGTACCTTACTTTGTACAGTACGCGAACTTTTAGCCGGTATGACATTGGAGGGATTGGAGGGCCTAGCCAACGTACGTACATACAGTGACCGATACATTGGTAGATTAGAGTGTATGCGAAGAGACTGGGGTCGCGGTCGTTTTTTGTATGGAAATTAATAATAATATACGACTCTACCCTTACCACACAAACTCTAGATAGCGGTCCTTAATTTGGGAAAATAAAGAGGTCCTAACATTCAATAGTTATTTGTTATACAAGGGTGCAAAGTTGTATTTTACCCGCGAGTATGAAATTGAAACACGAGCAAGCGAAAGGATTCTATAGTTGAACCACGAGCGAAGCGAGTGGTTTTAAAATAGAATCCTGAGCGCAGCGAGTGTTTTAACATACGAGAAGTTAAATACATTTGCACCCGTGTGTAACACAAAACTTTTCCCCTCACTATAGCGAGGAAACTCAAAAAAAGTAATTATTTGTTCACATATAATTTTCGAAATGCATCATGTATTTAATGCAAGATTTTGTCGCAGTAAACTTAGCACGAAAAAGTAAACGCAGCACGATTTTAACACATTCCTGTAGTTGCACACCAACGCCAATACATTAATAAATCATTCTCATTCATTATTTTTACAAAATTATAACAGAATACTCTGAAAGTTGTTTAGTTTACTATTTTTATGCGTGTTCGAGTTGATGAATAAAGATTATAACCTACAATATTCATTGACAATGTTGACATTTTCTTCGTTTTGTGATTGCATCTAGTCATCTTATCATCATTCACTAAAACAATGGTTACTTATGGAATTTTAGGATTTATGTGTTAAAATCATCATATTATATAAAGGTTTGTATTTTACACTAAATTCTCAAACAAATTATTTAATTATCATTAATATGGAACGATTTCCATGAGCATTTTACGTTTTGTTATCTGTTAAATGAATGCTACTTCGCGCTACACTCCAAGGTCATTACTTTGCCACACAAGTGAATAATATGCGTTTTTACACGTTCGTATTAAAGGATAAACGAGCGCTTTACGAGCTAGTGAGGGGAAAAAATTAAAAATCAGTGTGAGCTAAATTAAATCATTTCATAAATTTCAACTTGGTTTTTATAGTTACTTAAAATTATTTCTACTACGCTCAGTCGTAAACAACTAATCAATCAATGTTACAATAAAACCAGAAATCATTATTACCTAATTGACTTTAAAGTTATCTGATAATTAACAATTATAGAAAACTACTTTTAGTCCCAAATTGTAGCCAGGTTTGGTAGCTCATAGCTGGCTTCCATCTTCCATGTGAGAAAAATATTCCTGATTGTAGACTTCAAAATGACAATTTTTTAGTCCTACATATCTTGTAGCCTGGTTTGGTAGCTGGCTTTCAATGAGAAGAATATTCCTGATTCGAAGCTGGCAATGAAACTGGATTTCTAAGCCGTAGAAAGTAGCAGGCGTTTTATCTTAGTGTCAGGCATTTTCCGAACTGCAATGTAAACAATGTTGTAGGTACTACATTTACTTTGAATACGTATTAAAAATTGAAGGGCGGAATACAAGGCCGCTAAAATCGGTTTAAATATTCCGGCCATATTAGGTGAACAATCGTCTACTAAATTAGGTACCAACAAATGTTCTGAAAATAATCATGAAGTCTCGAAAGGTGGCATTACCTTAGATATGATCCTAAGCTACGAGTACATTACATATATTGGTTGGTTACCCGCGAATACCCACAGCGGCCAAAACCCACTGTTAAGCTATTTTCATCGAAATACGTTTGCCAGTTTGCAAAGAAAAAAGCGCTCAAACGCACGTTTTAAATTCCATTAAATTAATAGGTATATCCGACTTTTTCTGATTGTTTCTTTAATTGTTAATTATCAGGTAACTTTCTATAATTATGTTTGTTGTTTAATTGTAAAAATTACTGAAATATCGTCTGTGACCGCACTATAAATAATTTACAAAAAAACGCAATTGCAATTGATTACAATACAAGGTTTCATTATGCCCAGATTTATTTTTAATTATTGAATGTTACGATTACTGTTTTTAGCTAGCTACGAAATAAGAAACGTGTTTCCTATCTTGTAGCCAGCTACCAAATGGGAACAATTTTTCTATCTGGTAGTAATTTTTGGTAGCTGGGTACGACATGAGAAACGTTTTTTCCTATCTTATGGCCAGCTACCAAATAGGAACGATTTTCTTATCTTCCAGTGTGCGACGCTGTTTTTATCATTTTACAAGCTTTTATTTAGTTTCACCTGTCCCGTTGTCTGTCGTTCTGTAATCAAATCTTGCAACTTAAATTTGATCCACTTCCCGGTTTCCGATTGAGCTGAAATTTAGAATGCATGTACAAATCGGATGACAATGCAATGTTATTGTGACATAGAGCTGATCTGATGATGGAGCTGGAAGGTGGCCATAGGAACTCCGTAATTAAATGATGCAACCCTATCGAGTTTGAGCTCATTAGATTCGTCTTGACAAGTACTTTGATACTATATGGTAACCAGGGTCTGATGATGGAGCCGGAAGGTGGCCATAGGAACTCCGTAATTAAACGATGCAACCCTATCGAGTTTGAGCTCATTGGATTAGTCTTGACGAGTACTTTGATACTATATGGTAACCAGCGTCTGATGATGGAGCCCGAAGGTGGCCATAGGAACTCCGTAATTAAACGATGCAACCCTATCGAGTTTGAGCTCATTGGATTAGTCTTGACGAGTACTTTGATACTATATGGTAACCAGGGTCTGATGATGGAGCCGGAAGGTGGCCATAGGAACTCCGTAATTAAACGATGCAACCCTATCGAGTTTGAGCTCATTGGATTAGTTTTGACGAGTACTTTGATACTATATGGTAACTAGGGTCTGATGATGGAGCCGGAAGGTGGCCATAGGAACTCCGTAATTAAACGATGCAACCCTATCGAGTTTGAGCTCATTGGATTAGTCTTGACGAGTACTTTGATACTATATGGTACCCAGGGTCTGATGATGGAGCCGGAAGATGGCCATAGGAACTCCGTAATTAAAAGATGCAACCCTATCGAGTTTGAGCTCATTGGATTAGTCTTGACGAGTACTTTGATACTATATGGTCACCTGGGTCTGATGTTGGAGTTGGAAGGTGGCCATAGGAACTCCGTAATTAAACGACGCAACCCCATCGAGTTTGGGCTCATTGGATTAGTCTTGACGAGTACTTTGATACTATATGGTAACTAGGGTCTGATGTTGGAGCCGGAAGGTGGCCATAGGAACTCCGTAATTAAACAACGCAACCCCATTAAGTTTGGTCTCGTTTGATTCGTCTTGACGAGTCTCTTGCTTTCGTCCCATATTAATTATATATGATTGATTGGATGGATGACCCAATGCCAAGGTGAGCACGTGCCGAGAGCTGAATGGTATGTTGAGGTCTAACGTTGACGTTGCTAAGGGACTTGTGAATGGAGCAATAGGTCACATCACTGAAATCATATGGTCGTATTACAGACGAAGGAATTATTAGAATGGCTCTTGAACAGCTCAAAAATAACAAGGCACCTGGGGAGGACGGAATTACAGCTGAGCTTCTGAAGGCGGGTGGTAAACCGGTCCTTATGGCCCTTCAGGAGTTGTTCAATTCCGTCTTACTGGAAGGGAGAACGCCAAAAGCATGGAACAGAGGTGTGGTGGTACTGTTCTTCAAAAAAGGTGACAACGCTTTATTGAAGAACTACCGACCCATATCACTTCTGAGCCATGTCTATAAGCTGTTTTCAAGAGTCAGTACGAATCGTCTTGCACGCAGGCTTGATGACTTCCAGCCCCCCGAACAAGCCGGTTTCCGAAGAGGCTTTAGTACCGTAGACCATATCCATACGCTTCGCCAGGTTATACAGAAGACCGAAGAATATAACCTGCCCCTCTGTTTAGCGTTCGTGGACTACGAGAAAGCCTTCAGTTTGATCGAAACCTGGGCAGTACTACAATCTCTCCAACGGTGCCAAGTCGACTACCGCTATATCGAGGTGTTGAAGTGTTTGTACGAGAGCGCCACAATGTCAGCCCGACTCCAAGACCAGAGCTCGAAGCCTATTTTGCTGCAACGGAGCGTTAGGCATGGAGATGTCATCTCCCCTAAGCTGTTTACCGCTGCACTGGAGGATGTATTTAAGACTCTGTACTGGAGAAGGCTGGGTATCAACATAAACGGCGAGTACCTCTCTCACCTTCGATTCGCTGACGATATAGTAGTCTTGGCTGAGACCTTGGAGGACTTTAGTACTATGCTCGTTGACCTCAGTAAAGCCTCCAAGCGAGTTGGTCTCAGGATGAACATGGACAAGACGAAAATCATGTCAAATTCCCATGTAGCACCAACTCCCGTAATAATCGGAGACTTTACACTCGAAGTTGTAGACGAATATATATACCTAAGACAAACTATCCAGTTAGGTAGGTTCAGCTTCGAGAAAGAGGTCAATCGTCGAATCCGACTCGGTTGGGTAGCGTTCGGGAAGCTACGCCACATATTTTCGTCCAATATTCCGCGGTGTTTGAAGACGAATATACCCGTCTTTGATCAGTGTGTGTTGCCAGTGATGACATACGGTACTGAAACGTGGCCGCTTACAATGGGCCTCATAAGAAGGCTCAATGTCACCCAAAGGGCAATGGAGAGGGCTATGCTAGGAGTCTCTCTGCGTGATCGGATTAAAAATGAGACCATCCGCAGCAGAACCAAAGTAACCGAAATAGCACTCCGAATCGCTAAACTGAAGTGGCAGTGGGCGGGGCACATTGCGCGTAGACCCGATGGCCGTTGGGGCGGGAAGGTTCTTGAGTGGCGGCCACGTATCGGAAGGCGTAGCGTGGGTAGGCCCCCCACAAGGTAGACTGATGACCTGGTGAAGATCGCAGGAGTCCGCTGGATGCGGGTGGCGCAGGACCGGGCATTGTGGCAATCATTGGGGGAGGCCCATGTTCAGCAGTGGACGTCTTTCGGCTGATATGATGATGATGATGATGATTACAGACGTGCTCAACTATACGATAGCGATGTACCATCGGTTCGCGTAGACTTTGGTAACGATGGCATTCACATAATACACCCTAAATCAGTTCAATTTCCTGCTAAATTTAATCACGGCACAGCTGAAAGAAGAATGCTCCCGATTGTCTTATCTTGGGCTTCAACTGTGCATAAAATGCAGGGAACTACTGTAGATCATGCTGTTATTTATCTAGGCTCCAAATTGTTCGCTGCTGGTCAAGCTTATGTAGCTTTAAGCAGAGTTAGGTCTTTAGCAGGTCTTAAAATCGAAGAACTTTACTGCTCCAAGTTGACGTCGAATAAACCTTGTAATGTTTATGCATTAAAAGAAATGGATAGAATGAGAAACGTTATAAATAACTAACAAGTGATTACATAATTTCAACATTATTGATATTTAAATCAGTACAGTACATATTACATATCATGTGAACGAACTACGGACTTCATAACGGAATAACGCTGCTACGCGCTGCGAACTACGTCGTAGTAAATCTCGAATTAAAAATAGAGGTACTAAAAAGTTAAAAATAAAATTAAAGGAAAAAAAAAACCTTTTTAAAAACAAGCTTTTATTGTTTGTTTATAAAATGAACTAAAAAGTTAAAAATAAATTAACTCTAAAAATAAATATAACACTTTGTAACTTGATTGTAACCTTTAACGACAGATAAGCGTCTTCGTCTAGGACAAAATAATTACATATTGTACAAATTTATTTAATTTTAACACTAAAACTTTTCACCATACATAATTATTCAATCTCGTCCCTCCTCTTTATAATAGTCCCCATTTATAAATGAAAGCGTGTTACATTGTGATAGCTTGAAGAAAATGTTGTGTTGTATTAAATGTAACACGCTTTCATTTATAAATGGGGACTATGATAAAGAGGGGGGACGAGATTGAATAATTATGCATGGTGAAAAGTTTTAGTGTTAAAATTAAATAAATTTGTACAATATGTAATTATTTTGTCCTAGACGAAGACGCTTATCTGTCGTTAAAGGTTACAATCAAGTTACAAAGTGTTATATTTATTTTTAGAGTTAATTTATTTTTAACTTTTTAGTTCATTTTATAAACAAACAATAAAAGCTTGTTTTTAAAAAGGTTTTTTTTTCCTTTAATTTTTTTTAAATTATTTCTGTAGAATATTGAGAGGCCGTAATTTCAAAAACAGTCATTAAAGTTCTTATTCTTTTTGGTCGCAAGAAAATTTATGTTTGTGGGTGTATTTGAGATGCTGTAGTGTAGTTCGGGGATTCCTTTTCCAAAAAAGGTCGCTACACATTACAGTTTGGAAAATAACTGACACAAAGATTAAACGCCAGCTACTTCCTACGACTTCGGAAGTCCCGTTTCATTGCCAGCTTCGAATCGGGAATATTTTTCTCATTTAAAAGCCAGCTACCAAATCAGGCTACAAGATAGGACTAAAAAATTTTCATTTTGTAGTCTACTTCGAATCAGGAATATTTTTCTCACATGGAAGCCAGCTATGAGCTACCAAACCTGGCTACAAGATGAGACAGGATAAAATTAAACGTAAGTTTACACGATTAAGACCTGTTTGTCATTAAAGTATGAGTGATAATCGTAAAAGTTTAAATCAAAATATTGATTGCTTTCTTGTCTGCGTATAATTTTGATTAGAACTTCTTCATTTTTCAATTTCATGGACCACTTTCTAGGGTTTGTGGGGTAAGGGTAGAGTCGCATATTGTTACTAATTTTGATACAAAGCACAACCCCAGTCTCTTCGCATAAACTTTAATCTACCACTGTACAGTCACAGTACGAGTATGTTGGTTAAAATTGTCCATGCTATTGAACTCTACTAATCACTCACTTTGTATGAGGGAATACATTTTTTTATAGATATTTCGATGTTGGTATTATGGTATTGAAAGTTCATCGTAATGGTTGGTAGATTCGGTCGTTCCCTTCCACCCTGTATAATTCTGCCGCCACGGCCGAAGTTTAAAAAAGTTCGCTTCTAATCTGCCGCTTGTAAAATCTGCCAAATATTTTTTTTTACACAAAAGAAAATTTTTTTTTGCCGCCAAATCTGCCGCCCCTAAAATCTGCCGCTCTAGGCCATGGCCTACTTGGCCTACTGGTAAATCCGGCACTGCTCGTGGGGGACTTTTGGATTAGGCTTAAGCTTAGTCTTAAGTTGTTATTTGTGGACTGGTTTTATATGAATAAAATATAGACATTTGTTTACAGAAAAATCTATAAAAAGTCTATATCCAGTATTGTAAAATATCGTACAAAATTACAATATTCGTGAACATACGGAACACTTTCCACGCGAGTCTAACTCGCACTTGGACAGTTTTTTGTATGACATCTTATATTTATAATTTATGGTAGCTAAAAAACACAAAATTAAAAACTCATACAACAATCACAAGAACTTGAGACTGTAAATAATAAAAAACTAATTTAGGTACTTACTAAAATTGATGGGTTTATGGCAAAAATAACTTTAAATAGGTATTGCTAATCCAGATATGACTTACAATGTAAGCAAATAGTATTAGGTATTTTTTTATATTCCACAACTTAGCCCTAGATTAAAAACAAATTTGTAATTATTCGAATGCAGTGTTGACAAACCGCGATTCTTCAAAGGACCATGGGCAAATTATATAGCCTAGCTTCATTCTTAGCGATTTGTTAACACTACCTATATATTTAAAGAAGGGAGTTTTTGAAAGTATGTAGTTCCGAGTGTTGCAGTAGGGGTACTGGCAATACTCGGAAGTCTCCCTGTCACATCCCTACGCCAAGTCTTCATTCTGTGCTTCCGTGCTTCATAGCCTTCGCACGAAACACAATTTTGAAATTTAAATATTTGTAACGGTGAGCAGCCATGCCGAAACGAAAAACTTGCGAAAGCAATGGCAGTATTCGAAAGAAGATTAAACTGCTGAAATTACAATTGCATTGAAATTCCAAACGACAACACAGAATAGTTTATTCTGAAAGTGAAAACGCAGGTGAGTTTTTTCTTATTAATTAAAATATATGCCATGCCATTTGTTAAGATCTATTAAATGAGAAATGTTTAATTTCTGTTGGTGGGTCGGGACATTTCTGCCCATGTTCCTTTGCCGCCTTTTTCTACTGCCATCGATCGTTAGACAGTGTACTATATAAGTATTATGTAGTGTAGATAGAAATGTACTGGGCTGTGGCTCGCAATAAAATTCAATAATGTCTTATCTTTTGTACCTTTATTCGACCCAATGGAGGGAATCATTAATTGGTTATTTCTCTACGGATCTGTAACTCAGCGTTTTTTCCGTAGCAATTTAAGGGCCTTGTTAAGGTATATTTCTTCGCACGTAAAGGTTACAAAGCGTAATAATAAAGGAAATCATATTAATTCTGTTTCTTCCTGAATTCGGATACTTTCTCATGATCTGTACATAAGTAATAAAATGAGAAAAACGGGATGTTGATTGAAGAAAAAATTGGATAAGAAGGTAAGGTAAGATTATCATAGCAATATTTTATTTCCATCATTATATTAACAGGTAATCCGATACATATCCAACAGGAAATACACGTGTTTTTCTATTGTTGACTATAGAATTGACACTATATAGCAACATCCTTAATAGGTGCCGCAAGAGCACAAAATTAAACATCAACCCCAATCTTCTTTTTGGATTTGTCTAAGTTTTATATATTTTAACGCCTCTACTGTTAGGTATTATAGTACCATCATGATTTTAATTCACATTCCCTTTAATCGAATATCAATCCGAAGGTCGTAGGTTCAAACCCTGGCCCATTCAATGAGTTATTTGAAATCGGTGTGCAAAAAATCAATTGTTATTTAAGCACGAGTCGAAGGTGGAAACTACTAATCGACATAAGTTTGGCCTCTAAGTTAGAAAGTTTGATGGTGGTATTGTCAGCAAAAGTACACCCTACGCCAAAGGACCATAGGCATATTTGTATGGAGAATGGACCAAGAACCAACAGAGCTGAAAGTGGTGTCATTAAATAGGTATTTACATTTATTTCATTTCATTCTATGGGCACTATGTTCAGTTCCATTGCAAAACGGAGAGATTTGTATTTTAGTCAGAATTCAACTTTGCACCTATAAAATGAAATAAAGTACATAAACAGACCTTTTTAATGACACTACTCCCAGCTCTGTTAGTTTTTGGTCCATTTTGACGCATTTAGCATTATGCCTACCAAACCGAGCACAGGCTCCCTGAACTGTGGTCAATTTAGGGAATCGGGAAAATACTAAGTGAAGGTGATGATGACTAGATGAAATTCGAATCTTTGGGTTTGGCCGCACCCAAAGATTCGAACAAATCTGTATGAAGGTTCTCTTCTTAGTCGTGACCGCATACAACTGTTCTCCTTGCAGTCCGGTTCTTTGCAAAGTAGACCGCTTCTTAGAGACTACACTTTGCAGCCCTCTTGCTTGACTAAATCTTTCCAGTATGCTTAGCACATGATTGGTATGTCAGTATGTCGCCGCGAGATAGATTTTACATCTTTTTCTAACTATATGAATAAAAAAGGAATGGATAGTCTATCTCGCGGCGACATATTGTCGCACTAATCCTGTGCTAAGCCTACTGGGCGCTGCTATCTTCCTCCTACTACGTTCTATGTGTCCCTGAATTATCTGCTTCTCCAGACAGTGCTTTCGGGACCGAATCTTTACCGCTAAAGTAATTAGAAATTTATGTAATAGCTGTCATAGACAATGACTTTAGTTCTCTAGTTTGTTTTCAAAAATGCCCGTGTGGCGCTAGTTGTATAGGCTGTAGAATTGTAGATACGATGTCACTGCTTGGTCGCGATCATATTAATATATACGAGTACTCACCAATCGGTATATTTCGAATTGATGTAATGTAATAAGGGTTCCAGCCATCCTGGAACTCTTTGATATTAGCAAGAATCCATGGCAAGATGTAGGCAGTGGGTTTCGCGCGCGATAGCAGTGATGAGTATTTGTTGCGTTGCAACCTCAGTGTGCAAAAGTAATCGTTATCATCACATCAGCTGCGGTCACATGAGTCAGCGGCAGCGGTGAAACACTGGAACGTGGAAGACCGAGCTAACCACCAATAAATAAATATGTGCGTTTATTAGGGTTCCGTAGCCAAAATGGCAAAAACGGAACCCTTATAGATTCGTCATGTCCGTGTGTCCGTCTGTCCGTCTGTCACAGCCGATTTACTCGGAAACTATAAATGCTACAGTAACGACATTTGGTAAGGATATGTGTTGTATGAACCGCTACAGGATTATGATACTAAATTGTAAAAAAACCATTGGGGTGGGGGCCCTCCATATATGTAACTGAGGGATAGAAATTTTTTTTTAGTTGTATATAAGCGTGTGAGGTTTTAATAGAAAGGTCTTTGAAAATGATATGAAGGTTTATAAATCTCATTTTTATTTAAGCAAATCGTTTTCAAGATATCAGCTCTCAAAGTCTGAAAAATGTGCCCCCTCCCCCTATTTTTTAAACTACGCGATATGAAATTGTAAAAAAAAAAAAAAAAAAAAAAAAAAAAAAAAAAAAAAAAAAAAAAAAAAAAAAAAAAAAAAAAAAATATGTTATGCAAATTAATAAACTCTATCAACGATTTTTAGTTTCATTAAATTATCTCCCATAGTTTTTGAGGTAGGTTGATTTAACTGTATTTTTAGGGTTCCGTAGCCAAAATGGCAAAAACGGAACCCTTATAGATTCGTCATGTCCGTCTGTCCGTCTGTCCGTCTGTCACAGCCGATTTACTCGGAAACTATAAATGCTACAGTAATGAAATTTGGTAAGGATATGTGTTGCATGAACCGCTACAGGATTATGATACTATATTGTAAAAAAAAAACCATTGGGGTGGGGACCTTCCATACATGTAACTGAGGGATGGAAAAAAAAAAAAAAAAAAATGTAGTTGTATATAAGCGTGTGAGGTATTAATAGAAAGGTCTTTGAAAATGATTATGAAGGTTTATAAATCTTATTTTTATTTAAGCAAATCGTTTTCGAGATATCAGCTCTCAAAGTCTGGAAAATGTGTCCCCCCCCCTCTATTTTTCAAACTACGTGATATAAAATTCTAAAAAAAATATATGTTACGCACATTAATAAATTCTATCAACGATTTTTGGTTTGATTAAATTATCTCTTATAGTTTTTGAGGTAGGTTGATTTAACTGTATTTTTTAAATGATAAATTGATAATGGTACGGAACCCTTCGCGCGCGAGTCCGACTCGCACTTGGCCGGTTTTTAATAATAAATTGATAATGGTACGGAACCCTTCGCGCGCGAGTCCGACTCACACTTGGCCGGTTTTTCATTATGAAATTATTATTTCCGTTTATCTTCAAGTGTAATCACTATAGTATAGTCTGTATACCTGTCTGTAGTCTGTGTTATATCTTACTTTATACGCATTTCACTTGCACTAGTCGGCGTAAGTACCGCTCTAAGCTAGCATAGAAAATATACCTAAATTACGCGGGCATAATGTTTATTGCCGCGGAAAACTCGTGATAAGGACATTGGTTTCCTTTCAAAAACACGTTTTTTGTTTAGCCCTTCTGTGGCCCAACGACTGTAAATAATAAATCATTTCAGGGATACGCCCCGCTTAGATAAATGGTGAAAAGCTCGGCTAATAAGATTAATTATTTTATTTGGAACCTATTTAGAGTAATCTTTCCAAGGGAGCGGAAACTTACGGAAGCAACATTTATAAGACATGCCATAATCAAACTGTCTAATAATACGTTGACAATAATAAAAAAGTTTTGGTAAATTTAGAACAGCGGAGACACAGAATTAGATTTGGATAGAAGAAAAAAGTTCATTCATTTGTATGGCGGCCGAGCGTGTCAGATTTTGTACTGAAGTTGTTACTTGCCTATGATTTTAAATATGTCTCAGGCCCTTGAATATTCATATTTTTGTGTTGTTGCAATTAATATTACTTAAGGAGGCATTATTAAAGTTTTTGTTCACTTCAACTTACAAAATTTGACGCCCGAAAGCTGCAAGCTGCGATTAAAGACGGACAACTCAGTGGATTTCACTGAGTTTATTTGACACGCTAAGTAGATACGTTTGCTTGATCTATGGTATATATGACATCTGTGAGCAGAGTTCAAAAAAATAAGTCGTTAAATAATATGTTTTACTACGCATTTTAAACATTTCAATCGACAACACATAGAAAGATTTCTTTTCAACATTTGTAATAAAAAAAAACCCGGCCAAGTGCGAGTCGGACTCGCGCGCAAAGGGTTCCGTACCATTATCAATTTATTATTTAAAAAATACAGTTAAATCAACCTACCTCAAAAACTATAGGAGATAATTTTATCAAACCAAAAATCGTTGATAGAGTTTATTAATGTTCATAACATATTTTTTTTTCAGAATTTTATATCGCGTAGTTTAAAAAATAGAGGGGGGGGGGGACACATTTATCAGACTTTGAGACCTGATATCTCGAAAACGATTTGCTTAAATAAAAATGTGATGTATAAACCTTCATATCATTTTCAAAGACCTTTCTATTAATACCCCACACGCTTATGTACAACTAAAAAAAAAATTCTATCCCTCAGTTACATGTATGGAGGGCCCCCACCCCAATGGTCTTTTTTACAATTTAGTATCACATTCCTGTAGCGGTTCATATAACACATATCCTTACCAAATTTCGTTACTGTAGCATTTATAGTTTCCGAGTAAATTGGCTGTGACAGACGGACAGACGGACAGACGGACATGACGAATCTATAAGGGTTCCGTTTTTGCCATTTTGGCTACGGAACCCTAAAAAACTAACTACTAAAAAAAACCCTTTGTTATTGTTTTGAGAATAAAATAAATAGTTGAGTATAGGTTTGCGTAGGTACTTAAATATAGAAATTAGGTACCAACTAATGCCGATGAATAAAATTGCCAATTTTGTAGTTAATGATGTCATGATATTACGGAATCTTTCACTTGGTCTCAATGTAAGCATGAAGAATAAACAATAGCTTTGCTTCATCGTAATTCAAAGAATTATTATTTGTATTTAGGTATGCATTATCTCTTCAGCGGTATAATTTTGTCGGCTATATGTGCCGACAGTCGAATAACAAATGAAAAAGAGGTAATATAAACATTGGCTACGATTCAAAAGGAGAAACGTTATTCGAATTACACAAATTGATTTCATCATCATCATCATCATCATCAGCCTATGATAGTCCACTACTGGACGTAGGCCTCTCCTAATAACTATGCGTATAGACGCATTAGGAGGTAAATGCCCGTAATCGCCACGCTGGGCAAGCGGATTGGCGATCGCAGTAATGTGTCCACTATGATGACGCTGCTGCCCATCATCAATCTTTTATCAACTAATGGTCGGTGACACTTTAATCCCTTAGTCGACTCTTACGACACCCGCAGGAGGAGTTGGGGTGGAAAAAAAGGACCAAGATTACCTACATCCGAGGTGGAAATCGAACTGGCCACTCGATCTTAGCAACGAGCGGTACAGGCATGCGAATGCTGAGTACGTGGATTCGATTCCCACCTTGGACGTTGGTGATTTGGTTCTTTGGTATATGACATCTAATATTTATAATTTATGTAGTAGGTATACCTAGTGTAATATAATTTATACACCACCAGTGATCGGTTTTTTGGGTTCCCTCTAGCGGGATTTCGCGTATAAAAAAATTACGGGTGTGACTATAAAATTTTATTTAACACTATTGTATTATACACACAAGAGCATACTTTATGAAACATAAATATGGCAATATAATTAAAGTTTATTTTTTAAGTTACTATAGGAGACACGCCGGGAGAATCCAAAAAACCGATCACTGATTATAACTAATTGCAAAAATATAATTAAGTTAGTTAGGTTATCTTTCTCGTTAGTTATTATTGGTGCGAGTAAGATAAAAATTAAATATTTTCTTCGGTTATTGCGAGGATTACACATGAAATAAAACTATGAAAACGGATAAACTTGCGTATATTAACTAACTTTAACTTCATTCCGACGTTTCGAACACTTTACAGGGTTCGTGGGTTGCGGATGACTCGCTTGGTAGTTCATACGCGAGTTTATCCGTTTTCATAGTTTTATTTCATAAAAATTTAATGTTAATGAGTGTGAAGAAGTTTGAATTGTAAAAGTTCGAATGTGGCTCAAGTTGTTGGCGGGTTTTCAATACCACTGTCATTGTCTTAGGTTTAGATTTCCATTGCTATTATAGTATTGTGTGCTTTAAGAACATTGTAATAAGGGCTATTCATCAGGTAAAAGAGTTGGCGTTTGTACCTCTTTGCAGCTGTGTACATATAAAGCTGTCATATTTATTTACAATAAATATACTAGCCAGAAATCCACAGATAAACATACAAATTCGAAATGACGATGAAATGCTAATTTAACACGAAATGAAATGATGTTATAGGTAGTGATGTATGTAAATGATATTTATCTTATTTGTTTTATTTTTGAGAGGTATATTTGACACACAGTTACTAACTGTGACCACCACAGTTGTAGTTCAGGAAATGGCTGGTGCGTACGTTATTTTTTTTTAATTTGGAGATACGTTAATAATTTCATAAAAATCATCTAAAGTGGATTTCGTTTGGTGTAACTCACAAATTGAAACTGAATTGCTTATGCGCCATACAATACAGATGGCGCTTACAGCAATGACATTTATAAAAATATGGTGAGTACATTAGGAAGGACATATTTTGTACTTACAAATTCGTACTTACGTTAAAGTATTGTCTATGATTTTGAAACCTTTATATACGTTAATAATAAAAGGCGTAGAAACCTAATAAAATAGCAAAGTTTCTGTTAACGTATTCGACATTTTTTTCTGGATATAAATATTTTGTATACGCTGTTCGATAGTGCAGGAAATTTGCAGTCGAACGGTATAGGTACTTAACTCAATTTCGTCATTTTGGTGGTTACATAAATTCATATTACAACTGACGAATTATCGTCTACTTGTATGGCTAGTATGATGATATCAATGAGTATCGAGCTCCGACATAAATGAAAAATGAGTATTTATAAATTATATTTTATCAGAAGATCCCATCATATTAGGTTATAATATATATTATGTGATGTTATTTGGGCCAAGAGACCACATTGTCGATGGCGTTTATGGCGTGTTATTGCTCGTAAATTTGTATACAAATGTAACGCCGCGAGATGTTATTATAGCGCCGTCGACAATGCGGTCCTTTTGCCTAAATAACATCACATATTCTTGTTACATTGTACTTAAGATTATCCCGTTCCTAAGAAGCTTAGTCGGAAATTGAAAACGTGTTAATTTAAGACGTATTTATAATTAATTAATTAAACGAAGCCAGACTCACAATTTATTTTGAAATTCAAACCACCAAAACTACCGCCTTATTAACGCGGATTAACGTTCTATCTATGGCCATGTGGTGACGGCAGTTGGCCGTGTGGTGACTGTAAGAATAGGTAGGTACATTTGTCACCACCCCAACTCCTCCTGCGGGTGTCGTAAAAGTCGACTAAGGGATTGAAGCGGACACATTACTGCGATCGCCAATCCGCTTGCCAAGCGTGGCGATTATGGGCATTTAACTCCTAATGCGTTCATATGCATAGTTAATAGGAGAGGCCTAGGTCCAGCAGTGGACTATCATAGGCTGATGATGTGATGATCTGATGATATGATGAACGTTCTATCTGGCTCGTTCGCACCAATAAGCAAATGGAAGCGGGATGGATAGAAATTAAGTAAGTAAGCATTAATAATGCCGCATGGTAAGCCATACAACGGGACAATATGGCCAGCTTTCTCAGGCGCTACCTCGAACCACGAACGAAGTATTGCCTCCCTCTCGTCCTTGTGAATTCATACGTAAGTGTGACAGGGAAGTGCAACGTGGCTCTGAGCATACCTAGCCATTGGCCGCTCCCAAGTGTGTACATTTTGGAGCGTTTTTTTATTTATACTGTATTTTTTATTGATATTCATTTCTTTGGTAGTTTAATTCATCTTAAGGTTTAGTGTTAATTTTATATTATTAGTTTTAATTTGTTCTTTTCTTTTTAAATTCTTTGTTTATTTGTATGTAAATAATCTAATATTTAAATTTAGAATAATAAAAATGTTTCTATAACCTAATTATTACATATACTGCAGCGTTGTGAATAAATAAATATTATCACTTGGCAAAATGAAACTCCGTACTAGTTACCTACGTAAAAAATTGTCTCAGTAAACCCAACCTAACTTGTATCTCATCACGGAACTACAAGGGTTTCGTTTACCTAAACTATTTCGTCTACATAACATTGTAATCATAAGTCACCCAAAGGGCAAGGAGAGGGCTATGCTAGGAGTCTCTCTGCGGGATCGGATTAGAAATGAGACCATCCGCAGCAGAACCAAAGTAACCGATATAGCTCTCCGAATCACTAAACTGAAATGGCAGTGGGCGGGGCACATTGCGCGTAGAACCGATGGCCGTTGCAGCGGGAAGGTTCTCGAGTGGCGGCCACGTTCCGGATGACCTGGTGAAGGTCGCAGGAGTCCGCTGGATGCGGGTGGCACAGGACCGGTTATTGTGGCAATGTTCGGGGGAGGCCTATGTTCAGCAGTGGACGTCTTTCGGCTGATATGATGATGATTGAAAGCATGAGCAATACATTTCTATCGGATAACAAATCGGCGAACGGGAAATCCAAATTATTGGCACAGTGAGCAAGGGATTGAGACGAAATCCTTATAAATGGCTGCGACACACACGTTAAGACACAGACATATATTTTTCTCCTTTCCTGTGAGCCTTCCAAGGCCAAACCATACAAGATTTATAAATACACCCAAAAACATTCAGCAGAAAATAAAGTTAATTTGAATTGTCCGATTTTTTTATGAGACTAATCAAATGTAACTCTGTTTTAAACGAGTTAATGAGTATGTAGAGCTATGGGTTTAGGAGGTTAAAAAACTTTACTATCCATAATAACGTAGATATCCGGGTTGAAAATTGCTTACTTTGAAGGATTTTATGATGTAGGTAATCATCATCATCAGCATCTCAGCTATAAAACGTCCACTGCTGAACATAGGCCTCCCCTCTGGACCTCCACATGTACCGGTTAGATATGACCTGCAGCCAGCGTGTCCCGGCGACCTTCAGAAGGTCGTGTGTCCATCTTGTGGGTGGACGTCCTACGCTGCGTTTGCCTAGCCGTGGTCTCCACTCGGGCACTTTTCGACCCCATCGACCATCTGCTCTGCGTGCAATGTGGCCTGCCCATTGCCACTTCAGCTTGCAAATCCGGAGAGCTTTGTCATTAACTTTAGTTCGCTTACGGATCTCTTCATTTCTGATTCGATCACGCAGAGAAACTCCGATCATAGCCCTCTCCATAGCTCGTTGAGCGACTCCGAGTTTAGAGATAAGGCCGATGGTGAAGGACCACGTTTCGGCGCCGTAAGTCATCACTGGTAACACACATTGATTGTAGACTTTCGTCTTAAGGCACTGAGGTATGTCGGACGAAAAGACATCGCGTAGTTTCCCGACGCGTAGTTCGCTGAGCTGGATTTGGCGGTTGACCTCCTTCTCGAAGTTGGACCTACCTAATTGGATTGGACTACTTGTTCTAGGTAAATGTACGAGTCAACAACTTCGAGTACTGAGTTTTCAACAGAAACCGAGATGGGCACAACATTGGCATTTGACATAACTTTCGTCTTGTCCATGTTTGTTTTTTCAAGTTCACCCGTTGAGAAACTCGGTTAAGGTCATCAAGCATTTTGCTGAGTTCCTCCATCGACTTTGTAATGACTACGATATCGTTGACAAATCGAAGGTGAGTGATGTTTTCGCCATTCACATGTGCATTATTAGGTATACTTTAAAAAAAAATACTCCTATTTTTTAAATGAATACATATATAAGATTTTTACTTTTAATACTCAACATATAAGGAGCTCTTGTAACGTGACACGTTTTTTATACTCTGTGCATTCGGTAGGTAAAAATGAAAATTACGTAGCTACAAAACATTATAACATTACATAAAAGGCTATTTTGTTCAGTATTGTATACAATACAAAATGAATACGAGCCCCGATGCAGTGGAGTTCGTCTAGTTCGAAACAATTTTTACAAATTTTTGAATATTTTAAAAATAATCACATTAAGCTAATGATAAATTGTATGAACGTTAGACATGGTTAATGTACTACATTTCAAGAGCCACAACAATCTGAAGTACGCTTTTGTTGTTTAATAAATCGATTTTAACAAACCAGTGTTTAAATTATATTTTCGTTCACCACCGTAATTCCGCGCTTATAAGCTTGAAGAAAATCGCAGTGCATCAGGTGTACCATGTCGTCTTTAATATTAATGGCGTTCTTTAAATTCATTAATTATTTACAAAATTAAAAATTGTGGAAAAAAATTAAAAAAATAACACTCGTAAAATAGTTTTTTTTTTATTCTGATTTATTAAGTCTAAATATTTTCTACTCAAAGAAACTACTTTAGTACTACTATTGAATAGTGAAGGTTTTGTCTCTAAACCTTTTCCCCCGGATGAACGGGATAATCTCGAAAAACTGTCTAACTGGACGAGAACATATGCATCGGGGCTCGTATACTCGTAATATTACGTAGAGTTGACCTATTTAGACTGCCCGCCTCATACAACTGAAATCAATTTAATATGAGAGGTATTATTACCTAATCTGCACTGTTACATGTCTGTATCCAAAACGAAACCTTTAGGATCGGATACATTCAGAGATAAAATCATGTTTTTAGTGTAATATTTATGCATGAGTTGAAACATGTAGAACTGTTCAACTTAGTTTTATTTCACGTGGGCGGTGAATATTTTGCCATTCAGGTGGGATAATGTTTTCATATGTTTTTTTCTAACACAAATGTCACAAGTACATGTTCATCACTCTTGCTGTCTAAGCGCACCATTGCTTGCATGCGTAGCGGGAGTAATAGAAAAGTGAAATTCCCTAGGGAGTAATAGAAATGTCAGTACGTCGTTTTATAATATTTTGTCTTAAAACTTTTTTTTTGTCGGCAAGTGTGATGAAAAACATTGTATGCATCACGGTCGGTAAGCGGAATACTAACTCGAGTCATTAAAAGCCCTACGGTGTCGGGCTTCTAACACTCTCGTTAGTAATTCTGTACTTGCCTCCCTTGATGCATAATGTACTAATTCTCACGGTAGGTAAGCATAATCAAACGGCCTTTGGCAATCTGTCATCTCAGGTATTGGGGAAAGTTTAAACAATTCATCATGATTGCGATTTCGGGGCAAATTCTCCCAAATGAGGTCAGAAATGTCCGCATTTTCTTAAAAAGTCGAAGGAAGGCACAATCCTCATCTTTCCAAATTGAAAAAGTTGAACCACTTTCCAGCCTAAGAGTTGAATTATCCTAATAATTTCCATTATTGCCCGGCGCGTTGTCTACGATTTTCTACAAAATTGAAAGCTCTTGGAAAATAATATAATTCTATTTCAGGTCGAACTTACCACTAATAAAAAGCTCAACTTGAAAGTTTTGTAATCTTTTAAATCATTTATAACTAGGTGAGTTCTTTTGTAAGTAGAAAATTGAATAAATAAATAAATATATTAAAATATTATGACCAAAATTCAAAATTTTGTAACTAGACTCCTAATGTATTTATTTACCATTTTTTTTTCAATCTTATGGATGATGACTGTAGTTAAAATAAATTATTTAACATTATGCACGGCATAATACACGAAGAAATTATTACTAAGATGTAGATTGCATTATTTTTTGTACAGAACTTCTATTTAATAAATTGAAAAGAACTTAAAAGAGTAGGTCATTTGGCAGTACTCAAACGTGACGTCACTTTTGAGTATTTCATATAAAATTCCATAGCGGTGATCGTTTTGACAGTTCGAAAAAAGATGCTGATTTGACTTGCCAGTCATCATGCCTATTAATTGGTTGGTACCTGCATAAATGTAAGAGATACTACAGAATGCAGTTTGTGTTTTTTTTTAAATAAATGAATCGTATAAAATGTGCTACTCACCTATCAACTCAATCGTAGGTAGTTTAAAAAAACTAGTCAAATGCGATTCGGACTCGCCCAGCAAGTTTCCTACTACCACATTTTTTATAACGTATTAAAAAAATACTTACTAGATCGCATTCAAACCAATTAAAGGGTAGGTACGGGGAGGACATTTTACCTCGTATTATGTCTTTCGCGAAAACTATTGCGTTTAAAAAAACGTATGGGATATGTAGGTACCTACATTATGAAATACCCATAATTCATTGTTTTTTTTTTCTATTTTCGTTTGAAAATCGCACATTCACCTATACTTACCACGGTTAAACAGTATAGAAGTTTTTACGGTTTCGAAAACAAGTGGCTGTGACATACCATACCTACAGAGTTTCGTGACAAATGCATAAGGGTTCCATTTTTGGCCACTTGACTACGGAACCCTAAAAATGAAATAATTTCGCCTTCGGCTGCTTGTCTGATTTTCGCTCCAATGTTTGTTGTTATTTTTAATACTGATGTTTGATAGCTGTATCGTGTTTATTTTTATAGTGAAAGAGTACCCTTACACTGTTTGCTACTGCTCTCCGCTACGGCAATTCAGAACCAATACATAAATGTTACGGTATAATCTGATAAAAATCATAGTTGCAACTAAGAAGAGCTTAAGACCCTGACCGGGAAAGCCGTGGATTACTTTAAGAACTCTAGCTTTAAATTTTAATTTAATGTAATTGTACATTACAAGGTGCCCACGAGGAAAGGGAAAAATTCTAACAGCATATTCCTGAGACTAAAAGAAGCAAAAAATGTTAAATGAGTTTTGGTCAAATATGCAAGAAAAAAAATTTCTTTTGATGTTTTGAATGCCTTAATACACAAAAAAGGATTTTACTAATCAATCTATCGCAAAAAATGCACTTTAAAGTTTTTTTTTTACATTTGCTAGGTAATTAAAAATATTTTGGTCATTCGATTTCTGTTAATTGGGCATTTTCACTTCTAGGGACACCCAATTAGCTTAATTCTTACAAATAAGTTAACTTCGATGTCAGCTTTGTAACGACAATTAAGCATTAAATATTAATACAAGTATTTTTTTATCATTTAATCAAGAAACAATACGCGTATATGCAATATAAAAACACGAATAAAGTGGATTTACGTAAATATTTCATGCTTGTCGTTACAAAGCTGACATCGAAGTTAACTTTTTTGTGAGAGTTAAGCTTATTGGGTGTCCCTAGAAGTGAAAATGCCCAATTAAGTGTGACAAGACTAAGACAACATGGTGACAAAATCGTTTCCTAAAATGCTTTTATCATAGCGTAACGGTCTAAAACGGTTTTAAGAAAAAAATCTAATTTTCTCTTAAAATAGACTGAATACAGAAAACTTCATAATTATGACATTTTTAACTTCAAATTTGGTCAGAAATCCGCTGTTGCATTTTCCCCTTTCCTCATGGGCACCCTGAAGGTATATCTTACAGTGACATACATGTAAAGCTATACGATACCTAAATAAATAAATATACAAATCGACTTACACTCGCGGTCATACGTATAATAGTGGTCAGGTGTAATTTTTCATAGAAAATATCGCAAACGGGCTGATTTCAAATGGAGTTTTCAAATATGTACCTACAGGATAGGTAGGCTTATACGTTTTTCTTAACATCAGATTATATTGAAATTTCCATGAACGAATCATACAATCGAAAAAAAGGTCGTTACACTGATTTGTGCAGGCAAAATTGTAGTGCTTAAAAAACCGGCAAAAATTTATGGAAAAAGGAGCTTTTTAACATGTTGAGTAAGAGTTTCCCTAAATCAATCTCAGTCATTAGTCTCCTCAAATCGGCTTAATCTGGGCGCAAACGCTTTTAATCGACGGCGTATAAGTGAAAAGGACGTCGATTGGCACGGATCGGCACGTATCGGCTCGGCCGACACGGCATCGGATTTTTCGCTCTTATCGTATCGTATCGTATCGTTAAATATTTTTAGTACATATGTTTGAGATTCACGTCAGTTATTAATTCTAAGACATCGCGGCTACATACTAGTTCAGTCCTATTGTCTATTGTCAGATGACTCGGGACCACAGAATTAGATTTGGATAGAAGAAACAAGTTCATTCATTTGTATGGCGGCCGAGCGTGTCAGATTTTGTACTGAAGTTGTTACCTGCCTATGATTTTAAATATGTCTCAGGCCCTTAATTATTCATATTTTTTTGTGTTGTTGCAATTAATATGAAAGCTGCAAGCTGCGATTAAAGACGGACAACTCAGTGGATTTCACTGAGTTCATTTGACACGCTAAGTAGATACGTTTGCTTGATCTATGGTATATAATAGCTCCAGGGCCGGTTTCGGCCACGGCGACTGCTGTCAACTCCGATGTTGTCTCTGGTGTGCTCGCTCGTGGCTTACGTAACCTATCTTATTGCTAAACGTACGCAAACATTGAGGGCAGGTTAGCACACCATTGACATAATTATATGTTAAAGCCGCAGGTGTTCGTGCTTTGATCTCATCACGCTTGGCATCAAGCTGTATTCGCCGCTGAGATTCAAACTCGCTCACTTTTTTGTTGACGGTCGCTCTCCACTCGGACCGTACGGCAGCGCACTGTTCCCACCGCGCGGGATCTATGTCACACTTCTTTAAGTGCCGCTTCAGCACATCTTTGTACCTGAGAAGTTGACCACCCTGCTTCCGCTTGCCCTTCTCGAGTTCCGAATAGAAGATTCGCTGAGCGACACGTTGTTCTCCCATGCGCGAGACGTGCCCGCACCATCTGAGCTGACGACGCATGAGGTAGACCTCGATTCCACCTACATTCGCTCTGCGCAAAACTTCCGTATTGCGCACCCTATCAGACCACCGGATCTTCATGATCTTGCGCAAGCACCCGAGATGGAATCGATCCATCATGCGAATATGACAGCGGTAGGTGGTCCACGTCTCTGAGGAATACAAAATATTAGGCAGCACAACTGCCATATAAACAGAGATCTTTGTGGCCAGCTTCAAATTATGCGAACTGAAGACCATGGAGTTCAGCTTGCCGAATGCTGCAGCTGCAGCCCCAATTCTGCTATTGATCTCACTATCTAGATCACACTTATAGGTTAAAGTGCTACCCAGGTAACGAAACTTGTCGACTTGCTTCAGCTGATCGTCGCCAAGACTAACGACCAGCGCTCTTTGACTGCAGGCGTCGAGTGACATCACCTCGGTCTTCTTTACGCTGATCTTAAGCCCAAATCTCTGGCAAGACTGGTCAAAAACGGACATCAGCTGTTGCATGCCTTCTGGAGATTCAGTCATGAAGCACAAATCATCCGCATACATAATTTCGGTGATCATTGCTTGAGATACTTTAGTGCGCGACCTGAATCTGGCCAGGTTAAAAATACTACCATCCGTACGAAAACGGATACGGATACCTTCCGGGGATGCCTGCAATACCTCGCGCACCACGACTGCAAAGTACAGTGCAAATAAAGTGGGGGCCAGAACACATCCTTGCTTTACCCCACAGGTCACTGGAAAGAAGTCTGACTGTTGGTCGTCGAAGGTGACACAACACTCCATGTCGTCATGCAGAAGTCGAAGAAGCCTTACAAACTTCCCCGTACAACCAAGTTTGCTCAGGACTACCCAGAGGGCTTCACGAGGCACGCTGTCAAAAGCCTTCTCAAGATCGACAAAGCAGAGAAACAGTTGACGGCCCTGTTCCCGGCTCTTTTCCTGCAGTTGTCGAACCGAGAAAATCGCTTCACAGGTGCCTCGGTCGGGACGGAAGCCAAACTGAGTTTCCGGCAACAAATTCTCGGATAGTCGAGAAAGGCGGTTTAGTAGGACTCTTGCAAACACTTTCCCTGGAACCGATAACAAAGAAATACCGCGGTAAGAATTACAATCGGAACGGTCGCCCTTGTTCTTATACAGTGCCCTTATACGGGAAACCTTGAAATCGCGAGGGACCAGCTCTTTTTCCCATATAAGAACAAAGAGGCGCCATATTGCCGAATGCAATTCCTCCCCACCGTATTTAATCAACTCCCCTTGTATAGAGTCGATGCCCGCCGCACGTCTATTATGTTGCTGCTTGATAGCAGCAATAACCTCACCACGTAGCAAAGGCTCATCTAACTCAATGGCGATTGGAAGTTGAGGTATTGCATTGATGTGCACCATGTCAGCATAGCGATCCACATTCAACAATTCGTTGAAGTGCTCTGCCCAACGTCCTAGCACTTCCTCTTTACTCTTAAGAAGACCTTCGCCATTATTCGGCTTCAGAGGTACTCTAGCAAAGGGTTTCGTACCTAGAAGGCTTCTGATCTCCCTGTAAAACTCCCCAATCTGGTTGGAGTCCGCAAGCAATTGAATATGACGAGCCTTATCCTGCCACCATCTGTCTTTTGTTTCCCGAGATAGTTTGCGCAAGCTTAAACTACTCTGCTTTATCTCCGCGGTACCATGAGGTGTTCTGCTCCTCTGCCGGATGAGACGGCGGTGTTTATCAATAGCCCCAGTCAGGACCCCATCGTTCTCGTCAAACCAGTCCTCATGCCTCCGGGATTGTAAGCCCAATGTGGATTTGGCCGAGTCTAAAATGCACGATGATAGGGTTCCCCAAAGGGTTTCAATATCACCTGTGTCTCCGTTTAGTGGCAGTATTGCAGTGTCCAGTACTCTGATGTACTTTTCTCTAGTCTCGAGATCGTTAAGCTTTTCTACATTCAAACGCTCAAGCTTTTGTCTGCCAGATCTACGGGGACGACGGAGTCGAAGATTAAGTTTCGCAATTACAAGCCTGTGGTCAGTCCAACAGTGAGCGCCCCGCATGACACGGGTACACTGGACTTGGGAAACATCTTTCTGTCGCACGATTGCATAATCAATCAGATGCCAGTGCCTGGACCTTGGGTGCATCCAGGTGTTCTTGTACTTGGCCGGAAGTCGAAACAAAGTGTTCGTTATTGCCAAATTAAATTGAGCACAGAGACTGAGCAGCAACTGCCCGTTGCTATTCATATTGCCTACTCCGTGCCTGCCAAGAACACCAGGCCAAGCCTCGTAATCACGCCCAACCCTGGCATTAAAATCACCCAGTAAAATTATTTGCTCTCTGGGATTTACGGTTTCAATGAAACGTGTCAATTCCTCATAAAAGCGGTCCTTGACGCTATGGTATATATGACATCAGTGATGTGGTTACTAAAATAGGTAAAATGTAACGGCCAAGATTTAACCCAAAAAAACACAGCCAAAAATATTGAATAAATTGAAAAAAAAAAATACATTCACTTCGTAGGCAGGGTCACTAGGTCACTACCTGTTCCGCCCCGGATCGTTATCCGGGACGATTAATACCTTCCTATTTCCCAAAACGTTGAAACTGTGTATTCAGTTTTATTTTAACGGCGCCATATATTCTACAATAGTGACGAATGTGCCCACGTAATGTCCGAGAGGGTGATTCAGCAATAAAATAAAACACTGACGTGGGTCCGTCCGCCAGCAATCGGGGGAAATGTTCTAGTTTTAAAATATCATTCTGATTTGTTTAGCTCATATTGTCAGGCAGCGTGATGGTAGGTGGGCCAAAATGTTAACGGATTGGTGGGCTTTCAGACGGGAGAAGCGCAAGGCGTCCGACCGCTCGATGGGTGGACGATATCGATAATCAAAAGAGTGCGGGTCATTTTTGGATGAGGTTAGCTCAGGATTGGGATCGGTGGCGTACAGGAAGAGAGGCCTATGCTCAACAGTGGGCGATTAATGGCTGAAAATCATGATGATGATGATTAATTAGCTCTCATTAAGTGACACGTATTTTTAGAGCTCCGTACCCAAAGAGTAAATTGGGACGCTATAACTAATACTCAGTTGTCTGTCTGTCCATTTGTTTCTAGAATTTATCTCGTAAACCGTGATAGTTAGATAATTGAAATGTTCACAGGTGCTGTATTTCTACATGTAAAATACATAAGGGGGCTCTCATAAGCGATAAGTAGAAAGTAAGTCACGTGACCATAATAATGTATGGGAATGGTCACGTGACTTTTTTTGTATGAATCTGTCATTCTCATACATTTATTACTTATCGTTTATCGTATACGTTTGCAGAATGGCATTTTGGCTTTAAACTCTACACTCGAAGTTGTTGACGAATATGTATACCTGGGACAAACAGTCCAGCTGGGTAAGTCCAACTTCGAGAAGGAGATCAATCGTCGAATCAGACTTGGTTGGGCGGAGTTCGGGAGACTACGCAATATCTTGACCGATGACCGGTGGGGTCGGATTCGTACGCGATGCGCCAAGCGACGTGGACGCATCGATGATTAATTAAATATCATATTTAATTACGAAATTAGCGCGGCCCGGCCGCTGCTTATGATTCGCCGCGATGAGTGCCTCTTCGAGTCAACCCATCGTGAACGATTTCCTCGCCTTCCTGCAACAGAAGGAGAAGGTGCTGCAGGAGGGAAGAATGGATGCTGCAACCGCTGTCCAGTTTAGTTCGCGGGCATCGAGTTTCAGCGTGGATGACATCTGTGAAGCGAAGCAGGTGTTGTGCCAGTCCCTTGGGATTGTTGGCACGTATGTTCCTCACAGAAAAGGGGATGAAACCGGGAAGAAGTCCCTTTTATCCAAATGTATATCCATACAGAAGATCCTTAAGGAGAACCGAGAGCGAATTCCGGAGTTTGTATCGAAGGATGCCTCTATCCTGCCGATACATGTTCCGGATAACATCGACGTTCGCTACTTGTATCAGGACATCGTGGCCCTAAAAACAAGTTTAGCAGAAGTCATTTTGAAATTTGAAGCCGCCCAAGTCACTATTGCCGAGCTACGTGACGAAGTTGATAGTTTACGGAATGTCTGGACTCGGTCGACGGCATCAAATTTCAAGAGCGCTGACCGGCCCGCTACAAACGCTGAGCCTGTACGATCGCGTGCTGCTGACGCTGCTCCATGTGTCGCGGCCGCCGCCCCGCCGCCCGCGCGCCCCTCGCGCGTGCCGCCGCCTGTTGCAAAGTCACGTCAGCGTAACTACGCTGACGTCGCCGGTCAGCCTGTCGCCGCTAACCGGGCCACCTTGCCTCCTGAGGGAACGGGTCCCAATAAGGGCAAGGCTTCCGGCATCTTTGTGGACAAGGAGGGGTTCACATTGGTGAAACGGAAGAGCAGGGCGCGCAGGGCGCCTCGAAAAACTCTGTGTGGCACTGCCGAGACGGTTAATTCCGGTCTTCCGGTTGCAACACCGAGTAGGGCGCTCTATTTGTCGCGCCTGCATTACTCCGCCGTGCCCAACGATGTGGTGGAGTACGTCCGCCGGAAGACGGGTTACTCGCTGAGGGTGCAGCAGCTGCGGTCACGCCACTACGTGCACTTCAGCTCGTTCGTGGTGCGCGTGCCGCGCCCGCTGCAGGACACCATCGCGAGTGCCGACTTCTGGCCGAAGGGTGTCGTGTTTCGGCAGTTCCAAGGCAATCTGCCGAATCCTACGCCGGATCAGACGACGCAACGGGGCCACGTCGTTTCGTCGCCTAAATCAAACTAGTTTTAAGTTGTTTTTATATTGGTGTTTAACTGTTATGCTGTGTAACTTATTTGAATAATAAAATAATAATAAATAATAAATCTTCTCGTCCAATATACCGCAGTGTCTCAAGTCGAAAGTCTTCGACCAGTGTGTGTTGCCAGTGATTACTTACGGATCTGAAACGTGGTCGTTCACTATGGGACTCATTAGGAGGCTCAGAGTCACTCAACGAGCGATGGAGAGGGCAATGCTCGGGGTTTCTCTGCGAGATCGCATCAGGAATGACGAGATCCGCAGAAGAACGAAAGTGACTGACATAGCCCGAAGAATCGCCAGGTTGAAGTGGCAGTGGGCTGGCCATATTGCCCGGAGGACCAATGACCGGTGGGGTCGGCGTGTTCTCGAGTGGCGACCACGCACTGGACGGCGCAGCGTGGGAAGGCCCCCCACAAGATGGAGCGACGACCTGGTAAAGGTTGCGGGTGTCCAATGGATGCGGACAGCTCACGACCGATCTTTGTGGAACTCTCTGGGGGAGGCCTATGTCCAGCAGTGGACGTCAATTGGCTGATGATGATGATGGTTTTGGCTAGACCAACAAGACGGTAAGCAAGTAAGACTAGCGAAGTTCTACGTAATATAAAACAAACATCTTCGAATTTACAAGGCATTCTCCAATAATAGGGACATATATGGTAACGGCGATTGTAAAGGTGCATGCAGACCAAAAGAGCATTCGCTGTTCTACGAAATCAACGAATCACGTTTCGTGTAATGATCAAATTTCGTAGAGTAGGGGGTTAGAACAGCGAATGCTCTTTTGGTCTGCATGCACCTTTACGATGTTAAACGTCGAATACTTTAGGAAACAGAAGCAGATACGTTCTAGGCCGGCAATTAGAGCAACAAAGATGTATTAACACAAATCGATTCTCTATAAAAGCGTTATCAAATCGAAAAGAGAATCTGATTTTAGAATATGCCTGACGTACATCAATTCTGCTGAAAAAGCTAATGGAATCACGTTCGTCTTAAAATCGCTTCACTGCTTGCTGGTTTTGGCAGTACACAGAGAATACATTATAGCACTAAATATAGAAAATGCGCTTTTATACAATGAACGGTCTTTGTCTATGCGCATTTTCGCATACTACGTTGATAACGCGTGAAGAGTATTGTGCGATTCTCACTGAATGTTCGATAACGTAATCATCATCGTTATTTGTTTATTTACATTCATGAACAATAACATGAGTATAAGTTTACTTGAACCCTGAAGGGTGTTGCAATTTACATATTTTTTTCTATAATAATAAATATATATACATGTGTCAGCCTCCGTAGCCTAGTTGGTAGTGACCCTGCCTACGAAGCTGGAGGTTCCGGGTTCGAATCCCGGCGAGGGCATTATTTGTGTATTTATTTATCACAAATTTACCTACTTTACCGTGGGACTAGGTCGATTTGTGTAAGATGTCCCAAGATATTTATTTATTTATTATACATATATCTTGGGACATCTTACACAAATCGACCTAGTCCCACAGTAAGCTCAATTAAGGCTTGTAATGTGGGTACCAGGCGACGATATATATAATAAATAGATACATATAGATACTTAAATACATAGACAGCCATGACCAAGGAACAAACATTTGTGATAAATAAATACACAAAGAATGCCCTCGCTGGGATTCGAACCCGGAACCTCCAGCTTAGCGTAGGCAGGGTCACTACCAACTAGGCTACGGGTCCGAGGCTGACAATTATACATTTAAAAATTACATTAGGCACTACATACCTGTATTATTTTTGTTATGCCTATAACTAGTAACAAATCACAGTACCGGTTAACCTTTTGGACGCCAACGACTGATATATTGGCACCGCAGGTTCAACGCCAAAGACCAATATATAAGTCTTGGTCCACAGAGCAATATAGAACTACACGCATGTGCGTAAAATTCAATTTCTGTTTTGACATCTTGTTGACGTGGCGTGTGACTGGCAGCTTTTGTAGGTAGTTGACGTGGCGTCAAAAAGGTTTTTTGTAACAAGAGGTTTATTTTGTGAGTATTTGAGGGTATTTTGGTAGATATAATGATTGTTTTTCAAAAACTTCGTTTATGAGGAGTTGTTTCAGTTTATTTACAAATGTTGTGTATTTTACTTCAGATCTGATGATTATGTATGGCAGAAGCGGTGGATTCTGGGATTTTCGCAGAGTCACTACTGACAAAGCTTTAATAAACAAAAAAATAAATAATAAATAATTATCTTGAGACATTTTACACAAATCAACCTAGTCCCACGGTAAGCTCAATTAAGGCTTGTGTTGTGGGTACTAGGCGACGATATATATAATAGATAGATGCATATAGATACTTAAAAACATAGACAGCCATGACCAAGGAAGAAATATTTGTGTTAAATATATACACAAAAATGTCCTCGCCGGGAATCGAACCTGGAACCTCCAGCTTTGTAGGTAGGGTCACTACCAACTAGGCTACGGAGGCTGACAAACAAGCAGGCAGTAATGGTAGTCCGATCCTCAAAAAGGGGAACTACCCTGGAGGCATATCAAAACTACGAAACTCGTAATAAGGATGCAATGTAAACAATCCAACACCCGTCCAGTACACACGAGCCGAAATTAACCCCTTTCGGGTTGGGTAAGTTCAACGTCAGTCAACATCCCTATTAAACTTGCCTCGGAAATGTTGCCCTGGTAACTTACCTTACGTACGTCGATACGTAACTAGGTACTCGCGTCCAGTGTGCTTACGAGTTGGCAATTAAAGTTTACGTTTCAATAAGTCAGTTCGAACGTGTTAAACTACATGCCGCATGGTGATTGCAGTTTATTTATTCGTATGGCTTTTAAAATTTTAATACAGTCGTTTATAATCAGTGATCGGCATAGGGTGTACCATTTCGGGTTATTTTCACCAGTTACCTATACAACCAATTTGTCAGCAGAGTCAGATGACTGAGATGACAAAGTCATTGTAACAGGTTGCGAATAACCCGAACTGGCACACCCTATTCCGATCACTGTTTATAATGTAACGATTAAAGTTTTTATCCACTGGATTACGTCGTTGTCAAGGGTAAACACGTCTGCTGGATCACCGTCATATTTATGGAGTGTGCAGTCCCGTATAAGACCTTAAGGATGCGCAAATAGCACCTGAGACGACCCAGGACAGAACTTCCTGGCGACGCCGTATTAGGAGAGCCGACCCGTAAATGGGACAAGGTTAAGAAGAAGAAGAAGAAGCAGTTCCGTACGAAATGCGCGACGTCCTGGGGGGTTATCTATTAATGTGATTCAGTTTAGGAACTAAACTGAGTCATGATGTGTCAGTTCCATAGAATAACTGTCCAAAATTGATAAGTAGAACCTAAACTGAATTGAATTTAAGAGGTCATGGTAACCCTGTTCTGCCACACTCGCACCTCAAGGACTCTACTCAACCGCACTTGTGTAGGAAAGGACGCGAGCGTCCATGTCCTATTCTTAACCTATTCAGCTGACACCATTATTTTCTAGGTAGCAGCCAGGTAGGTAGTTAGTTGTAGGGTTTATAGTAACACTCATGCTTTTAGAAAAAATATTAGAAGGTGATGGCAGTAAGAACTAATACCACCACCTCAACTCTACCGCGGGTGTCGTAAAAGTCGACTAAAAGATTGAAGTGTCACTGATCATAATATTAAAGATTTATGATGGGCAGCAGCAGCGTCATCATATTGGACACAAATTCAAACAAAACAAACATCAACAAAATTCTGTAAGTAACATTTGCTTTAGTGAAATATGATAGAGCTTTTCTCAAAAAATTTGTACATTTGGATCGCGTCTTAGATTTTTATCACATCATCACATCATCAGCCTATCTTAGTCCACTGCTGGACGAAGGCCTCTTCTACTAACTATGCGTATAGACGCATTAGGAGGTAAATGCCCATAATTACCACGCTGGGCATGCGGATTGGCGATCGCAGTAATGTGTCCACTATGATGACGCTGCTGCCCGTCATCAATCAAATCAAAGAATGGTTAGTGACACTAATTCAATCCCTTAGTCTATTCTTACGACTCCCGCGGGAAGAGTTGGAGTGGTGACAAATGTATTCTTACTGCCGTCACCACACGGCTCAGATTTTTATAAAAATGGGTAAACTGGTAGAGTTAATGATGCTGAACAAGATCCACCACATTTCCCAAAATGTCCCAAAATATTTGTATGAAACATTAATTTTTTGTTACCGAAAATGTATAGGAATC